>SJYT01032774.1:70005-102075 GCA_006410635.1 Cephalophus harveyi
GAGTTCACGGTTCACATATTGCTGAAGCCTGGCTTGGAGAATTTTGAGCATTACTTTACTAGCGTGTGAGATGAGTGCAATTGTGCGGTAGCTGGAGCATTCTAAATTTCCTGATCCCTGAGGTCACTTACTCAACAGAGATAAAGTAACTTAAGTCTGATAACATTTGAATGTCTGATAACAGCTGAATGCCCTTCAGAAACAACTAATGAGGAATCAGAGCTTGTCAAACTTATGCCCACATCACTCACAGCATAATTTCAGCCAATATCAAAGAAAAGTTGGTGTTAGTTTAGCATAACAGTTTGAGCACAGTCTCTGAAGTTGTAGTGGGTTCACATTTCCAGTTTCACAGATAAAGACATCCAGGCCATTTTGCCTCTCTTACCTAGGACAATCACCCTGTTCCAATCCCTGAGCCATGTCTTGCAGTGGCTCTGCGTTGTATTAACTTCTCTGTGCTTCATTTTCTCAAAGGTAAAAGGGGATACCGATTGTACTCCTGGAGCCATTGTGAGGATTATCTGAGTTATTTTATGTAAAGCTTTATAGCACTGCCTAGTACTTACTAAGTACCAGCAAACAGGGAGATGAAAATTAAAGTCACAAAGAAATGACTGGGTGTAACTCTGGCTCTAGACCTTATGGCCTGAGAAACACAGGCCTTTAAGTCTGAAATGGCTTAAAGTAGGAGAGACAGCGGCTGCATTATCACTGTATTATTATTTTTTTTTTCTTTCATCTAAAACTACACTAAAAATGGGGCAGGAAGAATTCTTCCTCATGTCTCTAAGGTGGGCATAAGAGCATGGTCTGGGACCTTATGCCTTCAGCATGTTCCAGTGAATTGAGAGCTAATGGCTGAAGACTTTGAAGTTTTTGTTTATTTGCTTTCATGTTCGAAGCCATTTTACATATTACTGACCAATGGCTGACTCTTGAAAACTCCTTGAGTTATTTTTCAAGGCTTGCTACAATTTTAGGTTTTGTGCCAAATATTTATGGAACATCTACTGCGCCAGACATGAGGCTAAACTTTCAAGATACAAATTTATAGTCCAAATTATCTTCAAATGATGATCTACATGAATCAAATTGTTTCATCATTATTTTTTGAGACATAAAAGGGAAACTAGCCATCTCCTAAACATAAATACTCTACTAGCAGTGTTCTTGCCTGGAGAATCCCAGGGATGGCGGAGCCCAATGGGCTGCCATCTGTGGGGTCGCACAGAATCGGACACGACTGAAGCGACTTAGCAGCAGCAGCAGCAGCTTTAGCGAACTCACATGCATCATTAAGAGATTTCAACTAGTCATCGTTGTTAAGTCCAGCCTAAAAGAAACTTCCAAAGTTAAAGAAACAATGATAGATAGCACTCCTATATAGGAAGCAAACTCAACTGACTTTGCTTCTCTAAAATATCTTACCAGATGATAATGTGTTTCTTCTCTTTCATCTTCTTGAAAACATCATCAACCAAGGACTAGAAACGACCCACTTGCATGTCTATGAATGAGCTCAGGACAGTACTGATGGCAAGTGACAAATTACCTATTATCTCTAAAATTCTTTGGAGCTTGATTGGAGAGAATATGTAAATGGTTTCTTTCTCCCTGCTCAGCTGCTCAGAGGAGTCTAGCTGTCCTGTCTGGGATGATAATGCAATCATCTGTAGAAAATACAAATTCCCTAATTAACATTAGAGCCCTGGGAAACTTTCCCTGTGAAAGGCAAAGCCCAAGGGATCCCTACACAGCTATCAGAACAAGAGGGTTTGGTGTGATTGATTTGATTGGATCTTACTTAAGTGTCTTATTTCCCCTTCCTTATTTCTTATTTGCAGAGTCTTCAAGGCAAAGTTTCCTGATGGTCTTTTGAGGGAGTCTTCCCCAATCTGTCTGTAATCAGACAAAAAGTAGAAAGACCCAATCAGGTTCAAACCTCCCTCACTGGCCAGACAGGCCCACTAATGTCAGGGGATTAGTCCCAGTTCCTAAGTCTGAACATTATTATGTGTCTACATCCTGTCCTCTCAGTTCAGTTTAGTTTGCAACCCCATGGATTGCAGCATGCCAGGCCTCCCTGTCCGTTACCAACTCCCAGAGTTTACTCAAACTCATGCCCATTGAGTCAGTGATGCCATCCAACCATCTCATGCTCTGTTGTCCCCTTCTCCTCCTGCCCTCAATCTTTCCCAGCATCAGGGTCTTTTCCAATGAGTCAGCTCTTTGCATCAGGTGGCCAAAATATTGGAGTTTCAGCTTCAACATCAGGCCTTCCAATGAACATTCAGGACTAATCTCCTTTAGGATGGACTGGTTGGATCTCCTTGCAGTCCAAGAGCCTCTCAAGAGTCTTCTCCAACACCACAGTTCAAAAGCATCAATTCTCCGGCACTCAGCTTTCTTTATGGTCCAACTCTCACATCCATACATGACTTCTGGAAAAACCATAGCTTTGACTAGACAGACCTTGGTTGGCAAAGTAATGTCTCTGCTTTTTAATATGCTGTGTAGGTTGGCCATAACTTTCCTTCCAGGGAGTAAGCGTCCTTTAATTTCATGGCTGCAGTCACCATCTTCAGTGATTTTGGAGCCGCCAAAATAAAGTCTGCCACTGTTTCCACTGTTTCTCCATCTATTTGCCATGAAATGATGGGGCCTGTCCTCTAGATCTACTTAATTTACTTGGGACATTGATTTCTTTAACCCCTCTCTCTTCCCTAAACCCCATTATCCAATCTGGTTCACTTAAGCAAATTATTTATTAAACCAATCCCTTTCACTTCTGTCCCCTCACCACTTCCTCTGAAGCTTTAATCACATCTAGTTTGCTATTCCTTCAGTTAGCCTCTCACTGACATTTGAAATGCAAAATAGACGATGGCAAGCCCTTGCTTAAACCATCCGATGGCTCTTTTGTCCATAAATCCAAAGTTCTCTATCACCCATAAGTCCAAAGTCTCTTATGCTGCAGGTCCTTCATCTGTGAGGTAGGAACGACAGATGTGCTTAGTCATAGGGTTGTTGTTAGCATTATGGTGAACTAATATATGTTCAATGCTTAGAATAGTGGTTGTGTGTGCTCAGCAGTGTCCAACTCTTCTGCGACCCTGTGGACTATAGCCCTCCAGGCTCCATTGTCCATGTAATTTTCCAGGCAAGAATACTGGAGCCGGTTGCTCAAATTTTCTACTCTAAGGGATCTTCCCAACCCAGGGATTGAACCTGCTTCTCTTTTGTCTCCTTCACTGATAGGTGGATTCTTTACCATGGCTCTACCTGGGAAGCCCCAGAATAGTGGTTGTATACATTAAGTAAAAAGGTTTGTCTGCTATGATGATGATGATAAAGATGATGACAACAACAATCACCACTTTTCTTGGAGCCTTATCTAATAGGCTCTGGAGATGACTCTTCCTACCCGTACTCAGTTCAGTTCAGTCGCTCAGTTGTGTCCGACTCTTTGCGACCCCATGAACCACAGCACACCAGGCCTTCCCGTCCATCACCAACTCCCGGAGCCCACCCAAACCCACATACATTGAGTTGGTGATGCCATCCAACCATCTCTCCAGATCCATTTTTTCGAAGCCATTGCATTTTGTTATGAAGCATTTGAAATTGCCAGGGTTGACTTATATGATCTAAAACGATCAGTTCCTTGGCCAAAGCCATCCCCAGGGTTGTAACAGAGCTCAGAAAATAAAGACCAATAGTCCTGGGGAAGTCCTGGACATTAGTGGAATAAACTCCAAGGAGATCCACAAGCTTTCTGTTCCATTGTCACTTGCCAGCAACCTCCAAGTTCCCTTAACCTCTGGAGCAGAGGCAGAAATCTCAGTTCTGAGCAATGGGGATGACTCTACTCTGACAAAGCTGCCATAATCAGAGATTCTGAATCAAAAAAGAAAATTTCTCCTGCAACAGATATAAATGCAATGAGGACAGAGAGGTCACTGACTCAACTGTAGAAAATCCTGGAGTTTCAGAAGCAGCCAGAATAATGATCCTCTTCCCCAATGTTGAAATAGTGTTATGTCTGTGGTCTCAATGCTTAAGTTGTCTGGGTAAAGGCTTAACCTCTCACTCTTTTAACTGAATGCTTTTCCACTTTGTAACCACAATCATGACTTTGTTTGATTAAAAGAAAAAGTAGACAGGATATAGAGAAACATAGACTTAATTGTTTCATAGGTTTCAACATATTGGATCAAATCATCCTAAGTCCAAAGTCCTGGCATTGAAGTGCAATCATAATTAATGTCTAATGAATAGCAAGTAGGGGGTGCAAGTGGATTTCAAAAGTCTAAGAAGGAAAGTACGCTCCAGCAAAATATTTGAAAATGTTATCTGAAAGTATGTATTCATCAAGGCAATCTTTACAAAACAGTGGGATAAGGAAATAAGAACAAATGTATTTTAACAAAGGAATTATCATTTTACAAATGTTTGGCTTCTAAAATTATTTTTTTCTCTTTTCCTATATCAATTATTTGGACTTAGAATCCTTCCTCCTTCTCTTTCCAATTAAAATGATGGGCCAGGATACAAAGACTAACGTGCACTATTACCAAGGCCAAATCTAGTCCTCATCTCAACAGGGGATGCCAGGCATTTATCTCTTTCCCTCTCGCTCAGGAGCAGGGGGTAGAAATCCCACTGGCTCGGAGCCACTAGAGTAGATCCTGTTGCCTGCAATGGGAGTACTGTTCACCAGAGGTATGGAGGGAGACCAGAAGGGTGAGACAGCACATGTCAGCAAGAGCCAGGGTGATCTGGGGAGAGTGGAGCCCCCAGACAGAGCTTGCAGGTTGAACCCATTCTTCAACTTTCCTTTCTCACCCAGGTGATGCCACTGTGAGAACCTGTGTCTTTCAGACAAAGAAGGGCAGCTTTCCTTCTTGTTTAAGTATTTTCACACTATCTTCAACCTTGCCTCTCAGCCCGCAAAGCTTGAAATTTTTAATACCTGGCCCTTGACAGGAAAGGTATACGCAGCCTCTTCTAAATCGGCCTAAAGGGACAGAAAAAGTTATCTCTCTTCCCATACATCCTGAAAATAAGGAAAAGCTATTTAAGTATGAGCACAAAGTGAGAGGAGCTTCCTTGGTGATTCAGTTGGCAAAGAATCTGCCCACAATGCAGGATACTTCCTGCAAAGCAGGAGACCTGGGTTCAGCCTCTGGGTTGGGAAGATCCCCTGGAGAAGGAAATGGGAGCCCACTCCAGAATTCTTGCCTGGGAAACCCCATGCACAGAGGAGCCTGGCAGGCTACCGTCCACGGGGTCACAAGAGTCAGACATGACTTAGCGACTAAGCCGCCACCACCACAAAATGAGTGATGTGACACTGTTTCTATTCAATAGGCAATAGAAGGAATTTCAAGGAGAGTCTATTAGTTGGATATGCCATGGAAAGACCTTTTCTCTTTTTCCCATATAGAATGTTACAAAATGTCTGTGACAAAATTGATTACAGATAATTATCAGGATTATTGGGCTTTTCATCAGCAAAACACAGAGGGAGATAAGATCTCTGAAATAAGATCTCATTCCAGGAACAATTATTTCCCTGGGATTCCATGGAGAAAGAACCTACTTTAGATTCACTCATTTCAGAAATGATGGTAGGGAGGAAGGAGAGGGTGGGATGTATGGCAAGAGTAACATGGAAATTTACATTACCACATGTAAATCAGATACCCAGTGGAAATTTGCTGTATGACTCAGGGAACTCAAACCGGTGCTCTGTAACATTCTAGAGGGGTGGGATGGGGAGGAATATGGGAGGGAGGTTCAAGAGGCAGAGGACATACGTATGTGAAAGTGAAATTGCTGAGTCGTGTCCGACTCTTTGCCACCCCACGGACTGTAGCCTATCAGGCTCCTCCGTCCATGGGATTTTCCAGGCAAGAGTGTTGGAGTGGATTGCCATTTCCTTCTCCAGGGGATCTTCCCGACCCAGGAATCCAACCCGGGTCTCCCACATTGCAGGCAGACGCTTTACCGTCTGAGCCACCTATACCGATGGCTGATTCATGTTGAGGTTTGGCAGAAACCAAGTCCATGGGATTTTCCAGGCAAGAGTGTTGGAGTGGATTGCCATTTCCTTCTCCAGGGGATCTTCCCGACCCAGGAATCCAACCCGGGTCTCCCACATTGCAGGCAGACGCTTTACCGTCTGAGCCACCTATACCGATGGCTGATTCATGTTGAGGTTTGGCAGAAACCAACACAATTCCGTAAAGCAATTATCCTTCAATTAAAAAAAAAAAGTAAATTTAAAATTTAAAAAAACGACAGTAGAAGAAGATGTGTTACAGGAAACACCACACTCTAGCTTGTTATTGAAAGACTACTCATTAAAAAAAATAAACTGTTAAAAAAACATACTTTGACTTGCACTCTAAACTCTAAATGAGCACTTTAATATTCTCTTTCATCAGGATGATTCCCTGGCCTCTGATTTATTCTTTATAGTTAAGGCTAGTGTTAATCACTCAGTTGTGTCCAACCCAGTGGACTGGAGTCTGGCAAGGATTCTCCAGGCAAGAATATTGGAGTGGGTTGCCATTTCCTTCTCCAATAGATAAGGCTAATTTGTCACTAATTGAATACTTCAGCAGACCTTTCTATATCAAACCATAAATGCAAAGGTACCATTAAATTCTTTACAGGGTACAACTTATCTACATACTTTGTCTTCAGTTGGAAATGTCACTACCAAGTTAGCCAAAATAAAAGAAAGTAACACTACACACATATTTCTCATATATTTCCAAACCAAAGACAACACTGAAAACAGTAATGGCTGTTATAAAACTCTCAGAATAGCAACTTCATCAGATCTCAGAGTGATTAGTTTGATTACCAGGCTTACATTAACCAAAAATCCTTAAAACTTAGAGGCTTCTTGATGCATGNATTTAAGTATGAGCACAAAGTGAGAGGAGCTTCCTTGGTGATTCAGTTGGCAAAGAATCTGCCCACAATGCAGGATACTTCCTGCAAAGCAGGAGACCTGGGTTCAGCCTCTGGGTTGGGAAGATCCCCTGGAGAAGGAAATGGGAACCCACTCCAGAATTCTTGCCTGGGAAACCCCATGCACAGAGGAGCCTGGCAGGCTACCGTCCACGGGGTCACAAGAGTCAGACATGACTTAGCGACTAAGCCGCCACCACCACAAAATGAGTGATGTGACACTGTTTCTATTCAATAGGCAATAGAAGGAATTTCAAGGAGAGTCTATTAGTTGGATATGCCATGGAAAGACCTTTTCTCTTTTTCCCATATAGAATGTTACAAAATGTCTGTGACAAAATTGATTACAGATAATTATCAGGATTATTGGGCTTTTCATCAGCAAAACACAGAGGGAGATAAGATCTCTGAAATAAGATCTCATTCCAGGAACAATTATTTCCCTGGGATTCCATGGAGAAAGAACCTACTTTAGATTCACTCATTTCAGAAATGATGGTAGGGAGGAAGGAGAGGGTGGGATGTATGGCAAGAGTAACATGGAAATTTACATTACCACATGTAAATCAGATACCCAGTGGAAATTTGCTGTATGACTCAGGGAACTCAAACTGGTGCTCTGTAACATTCTAGAGGGGTGGGATGGGGAGGAATATGGGAGGGAGGTTCAAGAGGCAGAGGACATACGTATGTGAAAGTGAAATTGCTGAGTCGTGTCCGACTCTTTGCCACCCCACGGACTGTAGCCTATCAGGCTCCTCCGTCCATGGGATTTTCCAGGCAAGAGTGTTGGAGTGGATTGCCATTTCCTTCTCCAGGGGATCTTCCCGACCCAGGAATCCAACCCGGGTCTCCCACATTGCAGGCAGACGCTTTACCGTCTGAGCCACCTATACCGATGGCTGATTCATGTTGAGGTTTGGCAGAAACCAACACAATTCCGTAAAGCAATTATCCTTCAATTTAAAAAAAAAAAAGTAAATTTAAAATTTAAAAAAACGACAGTAGAAGAAGATGTGTTACAGGAAACACCACACTCTAGCTTGTTATTGAAAGACTACTCATTAAAAAAAATAAACTGTTAAAAAAACATACTTTGACTTGCACTCTAAACTCTAAATGAGCACTTTAATATTCTCTTTCATCAGGATGATTCCCTGGCCTCTGATTTATTCTTTATAGTTAAGGCTAGTGTTAATCACTCAGTTGTGTCCAACCCAGTGGACTGGAGTCTGGCAAGGATTCTCCAGGCAAGAATATTGGAGTGGGTTGCCATTTCCTTCTCCAATAGATAAGGCTAATTTGTCACTAATTGAATACTTCAGCAGACCTTTCTATATCAAACCATAAATGCAAAGGTACCATTAAATTCTTTACAGGGTACAACTTATCTACATACTTTGTCTTCAGTTGGAAATGTCACTACCAAGTTAGCCAAAATAAAAGAAAGTAACACTACACACATATTTCTCATATATTTCCAAACCAAAGACAACACTGAAAACAGTAATGGCTGTTATAAAACTCTCAGAATAGCAACTTCATCAGATCTCAGAGTGATTAGTTTGATTACCAGGCTTACATTAACCAAAAATCCTTAAGACTTAGAGGCTTCTTGATGCATGTAGTTCATGAATCATGTATCAACAGATGCTCCTGTTCATATAGTCTGGAAGGGGAGGGCAGTGTTGTGACATGTTTAAACTTAGAAGAAAAGATGTAAGAAATACTGAATAAGACTAATAATGAATTAACCAAGCACCTATGTAAAAATTGCTATTGACCTAGGCATAGCCTTAAGAAATTATAATAGCAAAAGTAAATATATAATAGTATCAATATTTATAATACATTTTTAAAATGATCAAAAAATTTAAGTAGGCACTCACATATTTGCTGAATGAATGAAAAACTGACAGGCTTTCAGGCAGAGCTGCCTGACCTTGAACAAATCACTTAAATTCCAGGTATCTTGGATGGAGTTCAAGTTGACATGTGGCTTCCAAGCCATCTCTGAGTGTTCCAGGTAGGGAGGGAGCTTTCCCACCCCCTCTCTCCCTTCCCTTCTTTTCTGGTTCTTCAATCTGTATTTAATATTTTGAACCTCAGGGGTATACTTTCTTTTGAGAAATGAACTTACCAGGAAAAAAAAAAAGTTCAAAGGTTACCAAACTAGTTAATTTCAAAGTCTCTCAAACTCCATGTTTACAGTGCATCTTTTAATCTAATGAGTAAACATGTGAATTCTTTCAGCCCAAGAGGCAAAGGAAATCTTTATAAGTAATAATCTTTGTTCAAGGGGCTCCACATTTTTAAAATGTTAGAATAAAAATGCAAATGATTATAAATAAAAATGCAAATGATAAAATTGCATTATAAAAATGCAAATTGATGTATAATCTACATCAAACTTTTAACTAGTATCAACTGGCAATAGCAAAGTTAACTTTTCTTCCTTGCTTATTTTCCAGGAAAAATAAAGATAATTAGAAAAAGAGTATTCAAAATTACACAGAAAAATGAGAAAATGAACAATCCTCATAGTCTACAGATAAATAAGAGCTTATTGTGAGTAACTTAAAGGGCTTCTGAGTCTTTCATTTTAGTAGCTGGCATTATAAACTAGTGTTCAATGTAAATAAATGTTCTTGAAGAAACAATTCCATTTACAAGTTCAGACAGAAATGATATGATTACAGAAAACTAAGATTATTCCCATTTTAACAATATTCTAAAGTTTATCTTGGGCAAACCCCTCAGGGTAGTGTAGCATGATCGCTCACTTTGAAATTCTTAAGAGTAACAAGAATTTCAAAATCATCTTACATCTTCAACCCTGAAAATAAAATGCATTGAACACAATTCCAATTTACAAAGGCCAAAGAGATAGGAAATGTCAGACCTTATGTTGCATTACTGCAAAGAGGTAAAAAAGAAAAATATCTGTGACAAACGATGGGAACTAGTTGAGCTGCTTTGTAAATGTGAAGAGCCGTCAGCATCAAACATTTTAATTCACAACCCAGATTACCATCTGCCACCCGTTTTAGGAATCCACTCAAATTGTAACACTGTTTTCTTCTTTCTAAATCTGATTAGTTCATCCAGACCTTTTCAGTCCGGGCAAAATGGCTCGGTTTAAAAAAACACCCAATAAGCCACTTTATTTCTAAAATAATGGTGATAAAAAATGACACATGGTTAAAAAGAAAACAGAAACTTCCTTCACTGAGCAGACTACAAGAGTCACGTGGTTCACTTTGATTTGGTGTCTGCCAAATAAGAAAAGGCAGGACAGGAATAAAGCAGCAGAAATGTAATAAAGGATCTGGACAGTGATGTCCTGGCAATGTCACCTGCGGTATGGCACCAAAACAATTTAAGGCAGTTGTGTTAATCCTTGATTACCTCTAAACAAAAGTCTTCCAACAGCAAGAAAGACAAGATGCAGAAAAAGAATAACAACTTTTGACTCGATACCCCTTTATATTAGACCTTTACCACTCTTCTCTTCATTGTTCTGAAATATTTGTGTATGGTGGGATTTTTCAAATAATGAATTAACCAAGCACCTATGTAAAAATTGCTATTGACCTAGGCATAGCCTTAAGAAATTATAATAGCAAAAGTAAATATATAATAGTATCAATATTTATAATACATTTTTAAAATGATCAAAAAATTTAAGTAGGCACTCACATATTTGCTGAATGAATGAAAAACTGACAGGCTTTCAGGCAGAGCTGCCTGACCTTGAACAAATCACTTAAATTCCAGGTATCTTGGATGGAGTTCAAGTTGACATGTGGCTTCCAAGCCATCTCTGAGTGTTCCAGGTAGGGAGGGAGCTTTCCCACCCCCTCTCTCCCTTCCCTTCTTTTCTGGTTCTTCAATCTGTATTTAATATTTTGAACCTCAGGGGTATACTTTCTTTTGAGAAATGAACTTACCAGGAAAAAAAAAAAGTTCAAAGGTTACCAAACTAGTTAATTTCAAAGTCTCTCAAACTCCATGTTTACAGTGCATCTTTTAATCTAATGAGTAAACATGTGAATTCTTTCAGCCCAAGAGGCAAAGGAAATCTTTATAAGTAATAATCTTTGTTCAAGGGGCTCCACATTTTTAAAATGTTAGAATAAAAATGCAAATGATTATAAATAAAAATGCAAATGATAAAATTGCATTATAAAAATGCAAATTGATGTATAATCTACATCAAACTTTTAACTAGTATCAACTGGCAATAGCAAAGTTAACTTTTCTTCCTTGCTTATTTTCCAGGAAAAATAAAGATAATTAGAAAAAGAGTATTCAAAATTACACAGAAAAATGAGAAAATGAACAATCCTCATAGTCTACAGATAAATAAGAGCTTATTGTGAGTAACTTAAAGGGCTTCTGAGTCTTTCATTTTAGTAGCTGGCATTATAAACTAGTGTTCAATGTAAATAAATGTTCTTGAAGAAACAATTCCATTTACAAGTTCAGACAGAAATGATATGATTACAGAAAACTAAGATTATTCCCATTTTAACAATATTCTAAAGTTTATCTTGGGCAAACCCCTCAGGGTAGTGTAGCATGATCGCTCACTTTGAAATTCTTAAGAGTAACAAGAATTTCAAAATCATCTTACATCTTCAACCCTGAAAATAAAATGCATTGAACACAATTCCAATTTACAAAGGCCAAAGAGATAGGAAATGTCAGACCTTATGTTGCATTACTGCAAAGAGGTAAAAAAGAAAAATATCTGTGACAAACGATGGGAACTAGTTGAGCTGCTTTGTAAATGTGAAGAGCCGTCAGCATCAAACATTTTAATTCACAACCCAGATTACCATCTGCCACCCGTTTTAGGAATCCACTCAAATTGTAACACTGTTTTCTTCTTTCTAAATCTGATTAGTTCATCCAGACCTTTTCAGTCCGGGCAAAATGGCTCGGTTTAAAAAAACACCCAATAAGCCACTTTATTTCTAAAATAATGGTGATAAAAAATGACACATGGTTAAAAAGAAAACAGAAACTTCCTTCACTGAGCAGACTACAAGAGTCACGTGGTTCACTTTGATTTGGTGTCTGCCAAATAAGAAAAGGCAGGACAGGAATAAAGCAGCAGAAATGTAATAAAGGATCTGGACAGTGATGTCCTGGCAATGTCACCTGCGGTATGGCACCAAAACAATTTAAGGCAGTTGTGTTAATCCTTGATTACCTCTAAACAAAAGTCTTCCAACAGCAAGAAAGACAAGATGCAGAAAAAGAATAACAACTTTTGACTCGATACCCCTTTATATTAGACCTTTACCACTCTTCTCTTCATTGTTCTGAAATATTTGTGTATGGTGGGATTTTTCAAATAATGAATTAACCAAGCACCTATGTAAAAATTGCTATTGACCTAGGCATAGCCTTAAGAAATTATAATAGCAAAAGTAAATATATAATAGTATCAATATTTATAATACATTTTAAAAATGATCAAAAAATTTAAGTAGGTACTCACATATTTGCTGAATGAATGAAAAACTGACAGGCTTTCAGGCAGAGCTGCCTGATCTTGAACAAATCACTTAAATTCCATTATTGAAAATAATGTTTATTTAATCTTGGGTTCAATCATATATTTTGACAAGAAAGGAGATTCAATTCAATAAACATGTAGGGTGCAGTTAATTTGTCCTAAGCATACCCCAAGTGGTGAGGGATAGAACCGTGAATAAGTCACACAAAAGTAACAGGGGACACACACACATTGAGAGAGACGCAAACTGAGAGACACACAGAGACACACACACTGAGAGACATACAGATACAGAGACACACACACACACTGAGGGGGAAAGAAACATCCACACTGTGAGAGAGAAAAACACACTGAGAGACACACTCACACTGTGAGTGAGTGAACACACAAACGCTGAGAGACTCACACACACCACTGAGAGGAAGAGACACACACACTGTCTGACATGTTTCAATATTTCTTAGTTATAGCAAAATAAGATTAGATTATGGAGGATAGCACTGAATAGCTAGAAAAGACCTAAAAGAACTTTTCTCTTTCTTTCTTCCTTTCTGCCTTCCTTCCATCCTCACCCTTCTCCACCCCTCTGTTCCCCTTCTCTGTCTGTGAACTCTCTTCTTCTTGCCCTCTCTCTCTTTCTCTCCCTCTCTCTTCTGTCTCATAAACCAGAGTTTTCCTAATCATCTGTACACACTTGAGACCTCACAAAGACTTTCCAGTATGTGATCTGTAAACAATAAGTGACATTGCGTGGCCAAATTTGATGGAGATCTAAAGTTAAAATTGTCCAACAGGATAGCCACTAGTCACATGTGATGACTGAGCTCTTGAAATGTGGTTCATCTTAAGTGATACATGTTATAAGTGTAAAATATCCCTTGGATTTCCAAGATAATAGAAAAATTAATATCATTAAAACATCAACATTTTGAAATGGTAGTATTTTGGATATATTTTGTTAGACAATAATTATTAAACTTAACTCTATTTAACTTGGCTACTAGAAAATTTCACACTGCCTAGATACATCGGACAGCACTCCTCCAGAGAAATAAGGTGGTTAGTTCATAGTGACGGAGTTAATAACAGAACCAAGGTATCCCAACTTTCAGCCATCTGGCTTCTTCAAAATTTGAATAAGAAAAACTCTGAGCAATGGGCATCTTGTTACAATTTATGATATAAAGAAGACCATAATCAGCAGTGTTGTAAAATAGATTTCATCAAAAATCATGAATATAATAAGACACAACAGACTTCCACATTTTTCAAGTTCAAATGACCCTTCCAGGGTTGAGGTACAAATACACTGGAAACAGGAAGAGGCTATAACGTGGAAGATGTGATAAGTAAATCTTAAAACAATGATGACGAGCCTGTTACTAAGTAGTTAGATAATTTGTAGGCAGAAAAAAGCATCTTTAACCTGGACTCATCCAACATTATGTAAATCAATTTTAGAATAACAATGCACGATTCAAACTTTGGCTTTACTACACACAGACATTCATAACACGTTAGTAGAAGTACACACATATGTATGCATGTGCACATACATATTTTGAAAGCAAAATTACCCCGGGGGGGTGGGGTGGGGAGGGAAGCTTGCTGAAAATAAAGCAGCATTTTGTAGTCATAGCAACCCTAACTTTTTAAAAGCAACATTAAGGCAAGAAGAACTCATCAGGAGCTACATTAAGTTGTTATAGCAACCAAAATATGGCTTTACAGAAACACATTTGCATTAAAATAGCCAAAGGGTTATAATGGTAAATGACTATTATAAAAATATATCTGTAGAGACCAAAGGTTTAATTTTTACCTTGTTTTAATCAAGATGTATCTTCTGTTTCATCAGAATAAAACATTTTCTCAGGCAGTCTTCCTAACAAGCATATAACTGCTATGGCAAACAGGAGGCGTATAGTTTTGCAATACTGATAATAATCATTAAGGCCCAAATTTGTTTATTGGTTTGAATAATTTCATCTTTTTTGGGTGATGGAAAATATTAAATCAAAACAGAGTAAAAAGTAGTCAAATGGGGTTATCTGAAAAGACTTTGGAAGAAGTGATCTAAATTATAAAATAGAGTTTCTCAACTTTGGCACTTTTGACAGTTTGGATCAGTTAATTCTTTGTTGTCTGTCCTTGTTTTGCACATTATAGGCTACATCTCTGGCCTCTACCACTAGCTATTAAGTTATCACGCCATCCTAGTTGTGACAATCAGAAATACCTCCAGACATCTGCCAAGTGTTCCCTGGGGGAGAGGCTCCAGCCTAATCATCTATGCCTGACAACCTTCGGTCTAGAAATATTGAATCTGTATTCTCCTGACACTCACGAAAACTGAAAAAATGTGGAGGAAATTAAGCAAGTGAGTCAACCGTACTCTCCTTAGAAGGCAAAGTTTATTCACCTCTTTCAGTCCCTGGATTTATGTTTTACCTCGCCTATCATTTTAGGTCAAACCTTTTATACTTTACTTCAACTCCCAACAACTCTCGCACACGATGATGTTTATCTTCTGAAAATCCTCTCTCTTCTTCTGCTTCCATGGAACACTTGCAGATAAGCCCAATGACTCTTCTGTACATGCAAGATAGGAAAATGTATGGCTGGAGCATTCCTTCTCCACTCATCCTGTTTAATTTTCACTGCCGTTTCCCAGCCATCTTATGATTTTATTGTGGGGAAAATAAGAGTTATAGTATCCCAAATGTCCATCTCTCCTTTTACTCAACTACCAAAATCCTCCATGACCAATCTTTACTTACCGACTTGAACATCACTTAAGTATTATCAAGCACTTAAAGCTTACTTAAACATCATATCATCTGGAACCATTCAATATTTTATTGAAACTCAAGTTAAAATAAGAACATATTTGGGCAATCTTATTGAGTGGACTAATCAAATAACAATCTTGAGCAAGGTGACAGAAGAGATGAATGAAGATGCAGCTCCTCATCAAAGGTGGTTTGCAACCTAGGAGATGGGCAAGCTACATGATTGGGCTTCCCTGGTGGCTCAAGTGATCAAGAAGATGCCTGCAATATGGGAGACCCAGGTTTGATCTCTGGGTCAGGAAATCCTCTGGAAAAGAAACTGGCAAGCCACCCACTCCAATATTCTTGCCTGGAGAATCCCAGGAGCCTGGCAGGCTACAGTCCATGGGGTCTCTAAGAGTCGGACATGACTGAGAGACTAACACACACACACACACACACACACACACACTCTCACACACACACACTTGGTATCCTCGGAGGATACCATGGTACCTGACCCAAAGAAGACAATAAATGATCAGAACTAGTCTCTCTGATTTAAGATCTATGAAGCTACTTATGCTCAATATTTTAGAGCTGCATCAATTCAAGTTATTATCAGTAGCATTAATGACATACTTATTAAGATTTTAGGGGTATATCTTCTTCTACTTCTTTCCATCAACTTAATACTAACTTTCCAATTTTACTAAATTTTTCAAAGCAATTTTAGAGAGATCTACTTTTCTTTCTTTTTTGTTTTCTTTTGAATTTCCATTTCTATTATATTTCTCACTGGTTTTCTGCAAAACCCTGTTTTTTGGAGGAATATCAGAATGATTCATTGAAATTATGTAAGTTTATATATATGTGTATATATATATATATACTATATATAATTTATTCTGTTTTCCAACACAATTCTTATACTTGTGTTACTTTCTGGAAGATCACAAATGCTGCTGTGGGACCTTGTATTAATACCTTTTCATGTGTGTATCCATTGATTTTCTTGCCACAAGGCCTTGAGAGACTTGGCAACAGTCTGTATAGAAAGGCTTTGGAAAGTAAATAAAAACTTTTCCACTGGAAAAACTCACAACTAACCCATCAACTAGAAGCTTCATTCGATACCATTTTACAAGTGTTTCATGAAGAAATATGAGACATGTCAACAGATGGGTCAAGATCTAGTACTCCAATATTCCATTTGTTAGTCAAAACAGATCATTCCTTCACATTACAGATACCATTCTTGATATCATTTAAATAAATGGGTCCTTGAGAACTAGAGTACCTACGTTAAGTTGTCAAGGGTGATGTGATGTTAGAACCTCATGTGAATGCTAAGTGTGCAGGACTAGAATGGCATACAGTCTCTAACTTACAGATTTATAATTAATGGTTTGCTAATAGAAGAATTGATGCTTTTGAACTGTGGTGTTGGAGAAGACTCTTGAGAGTTCCTTGGACTGCAAGGAGATCCAACCAGTCCATTCTGAAGGAGATCAACCCTGAGATTTCTTTGGAAGGAATGATGCTAAAGCTGAAAGTCCAGTACTTTGGCCACCTCATGCGAAGAGTTGACTCACTGGAAAAGACTCTGATGCTGGGAGGGATTGGGGGCAGGAGGAGAAGGGGATGACCGAGGATGAGATGGCTGGATGGCATCACCGACTCGATGGACATGAGTCTGAGTGAACTCCAGGAGATGGTGATGAACAGGGAGGCCTGGCATGCTGCGATTCATTGGGTCGCAAAGAGTCAGACACGACTGAGTGACTGAACTGAACTGAATAATGTACTAAAAGGGAAATTCTTTAAAAAAAAGAGACTATAGTAATAAATATTTTTGATTTTGACCTTCTGAATAAAATCATGATTTTCCTTTCCATCTGGAAATCAGTTTAGTTTTCCAGCCAAGAAGAAAGTATACACCAGCTAGGATGAGAGTAAATTTGAAAGGAAATTGAAAAATCATATTTTTGCTAGGTCAAGATAAGTTCCATTGAAGAAGGCTGACTCACTCAAAGCTTAGTACAGGGACAACAAATGTTCTTTCTGCCACCAGACAAAATAAGTAATCAGCCAAACTGTATAAGTAGTCTTCATATTTTTTTTGCTTCACACATTATACAAACCAAACAGAGAGATTACTTGCTAAGGCCTCGTGCTGTCATTGGAACAACACTGACCACAGCTAATCATTAACTCAGCTTGAATAGGATTTTACAGTCTCCTCTGTAAAAGGGCATTTGAGAAGCAATTAAAAAATAAAAACAACTAAATGGTGGTGTTTGCTTTTATTTTACCCTATCCTTTATTTTATCATCAAATTGCTTATTGCTTTAAATGGTATTTCCAGCTTAGAAAAACTGTGAGATAATGCTGTTCAGAACAGCCAAGCCCGGGGGGAACAATAAACTACATTTGACAACATCTTAGATGTTGTAAAAATATTCCACAAATCTATTGAAAAATAAAGATCTGAATTGACATTATAAACAGACAAAGGTAGGTCTGGGCTGTCTGAAGGGAGAAGAGGGAAGACAAGGGAAGCAGAGGACCACGTCCTTGCTTGCTTCCTGCACTCCTCCCAAGCCCTCTGAATGAGTTACTGGAAGATCACTGAGTTCACAATTTTAAATTATCGTGCTTCTGGTCCCCCCTCCCCCAGCCATTTCAGATTACTTTTCAGGGAAAGGTGAGTCCCTGGGAACTACAATGACTGCAGTAATTCATATAAGCAAAGGAGAAGCAACTACTAAGAAGAGGTAACACCACAGATTCACTGAAAATTCTATTCATTTATTTGCAAATCCATTTGGTTAATTATTTTTTTGAGTAGCAAGTTCATGTCAAATAATGCTGCTAAGTCGCTTCAGTCGTGTCCGACTCTGTGCGACCCTGTAGACGGCAGCCCACCAGGCTCCCCCATCCCTGGGATTCTCCAGGCAAGAACACTGGAGTGGGTTGCCATTTCCTTCTCCAATGCATGAAAGTGAAAAGTGAAAGTGAAGTTTCTCAGTCGTGTCTGACTCTTCGTGATCCCATGGACTGCAGCCTACCAGGCTCCTCCGTCCATGGGGTTTTCCAGGCAAGAGTACTGGAGTAGGGTGCCATCGCCTTCTCCGACACTCAACATTAGCTAATTTCATAATCAGTTCTGGCCATGATTGGCAGGACACTGAGGTAAACCAGATGGCAGAATCCGACTTTAGAATTTCTGATAGAAACCTAGTGTCCAGGCTACCTTTCTGCCCACTAAGTCACTTGTTTGCCCATTGTAAAGAAGAGAGCTTCTACCCTGGTTCCTGAATAATACTCCAATTTTGCCCCTGGAAGCAGGACTGCATCCTGACACTCTGGAAGAACTTTTGGTTCCCAAATAATCATCCTAATTCTTGGCAACTCTCTCTCCTAGATCATTCAAACTGTCCCCTAAGTCCCTTGCTATTATGTGGTTCTGCATCAAAAGGAATATAATTTTGCTCTGAGCCAGACAGATCATGATGAACATTATAGATTTATAATGCAGCCACTGGCTACTCAAAGTGTTACACACAGACCAGCAGCATTAACTTCATTTGGACAACTGTTAGAAATTCAGAATCTTAATCTTCACCCTAGACTGACATAGGTAGACTGGTAATTACTCTCCAGATATGCCCAGGTTCTAAATCCTGGAAGCTGCGAAGGTCACCTTACATAGTAAAGTTTTCCTTAATCGGGATTAAGGATTATGAGATTCCATATCTAATTCCTATATCTAATTAAGCCCTATATCTAATTACATGTATCCTTGTAAGAAAGAGGCATACAGAGATTATACAAACAAGAGGAGAAAACACTATAAAGATAGAGGAAGAGAGAGAGGAGTGATTCGGCTGCAAGCCTTCCTATAAAGGCTCCAGAGTGACAGCACAGACCCACTGTCATGTGAGTTTCAGCCCAGTGAGACTAATATCGAACTTGTGGCCTCAGAGAACACATGTCTAATGTTTTAAGTCACCCAATGTGTCAATATTTGTCACAGTAGCTGTAGAAAACTAATACACTGAATCAGATATGCATTTTAACAAGATCCACAGGAGACTGAAATACACTGAAATTAGAGAGAGTGGATCTAACCATACCAGAACTCCCAATCAAGCCCAAGTTCGCCCCCACCTGTTTGGGCCATAATTTGGAGAGCCAACCTCTTTCTAAGACACAAGAAAACAAATACTCAATAACCAACTATCAGTTATCAACTGAAACCTGAAATTAGGTAAGGCTTGGGTTTCAAAATAGGGTGAAAGTGTGAAAGTAAAAGTGTTAGTTGCTTAGACTATAGTTGACCAGGTTCCTCTCTGTCCATGGAATTCTCCACGCAAGAATACTGGAGTGAGTAGCCAGTCCCTTCCAGGGATCTTCCTGAACCCAGGATTGAAGCTGGGTCTCCTGCATTGTAGGCATATTCTTTACCATCTGAATCACCAGGGAAGCCCTCAAAATAGGGAATACCTTTTGAAAGGAAACTGACTTTTTTTTTTTTTGAGACAATCTGTCCCATACTTGAGGAATGCATTATTGATAGGCTTCAATGTACTATAATACATAGTACAATGTACTATGTACAATTGTACATTGTAATGTACTATAAGACATTAACTTGTACTACAAAAGCACACTAGAATAAACTTCACTGGAAGAGATCTACAAATTCCTGAAATGCTCTCTGGAAATGGTGCATTATTTTAAATGGAACTGTGGCATTCTTCAGCTTGAATTATTTGTAGATTCTATTAGTGAAAACATTATTTTCTAGAAAAATACAAAGGTATAATTTGCTAATCTAAAAGTACATAATGTTGATATTAATGCCAGTCTTTTATATTGAGAGTAATCATTAAATATTAAATTGGGAAGGCTTAAATGAAGAGCAAAGTCACCACACTTCAAAACAAGAAGAACTGGTCCCTTTCCAAGTAGCTGTATCCAAAATCTGGTGGCCCTGTTTGAACTTTATTATGCAACTCTTGTGAGGATCATCTGAAACACATATATTTCTTTCCTGAGGCACAAAGCTAGTCAGGATATTTGAGTTAAATGTTAGTCAGGGTTAATAATTTTTAAAAAGGTCATTTTTTCCACAAAATAATGACAGTGAGTCCCCAAATCATCATATACTGATTAGCCAAGTTAGGCTAAAACTTGGGGTGGGAATAAGGAGGAGGGGGCAGAGCCTGGATCTGTTGTGAAAGGATAGTACCTGCTCTTCTTGGCTAGCTTTAGAGACAGACAGCGGCCACGGAATCCTCTCAGAGAATCCCAATCAATCAATACAGCAGGCAGGGGATGGGCTTCTCACCAACTCTGTCAATTGGCAGATATTGATTATTGGACTGTGATACAGTTGGTAGGTCTGAGATATGGAAGTCAGCACAAGCAGTGGTGAAACATATAGTCCTTACTCTCAAAAGTTCTACCTGCTGATGTAGGACCTGACATTAAGCACTCAGAAGCAGAGACAGGACTTATAGGGCCCACTTGTGCCTCATGGTAGGAGTAAACACAGGTTTCATTCATTGTAACTCACCAAACCATTCAAAAGCAATGGTCTGAAGGCTTCCCTTCAGGCTCATCTTATCATTCAATCTTTTCCAGCAATACTCAATAGAGAAAAGGGCAGCTTCTTTTACTTCCTTAAACCTTATTTTATTTCATCTCTATTCATCAATCAAATGAGAAAAAAAAAATCTCTACTCATTTTTTCCCAGTTTGAGTCCTTTCCCAAGAGCCTGCAACTACAAAAATATGTTTCTTTGCAGACTAGCCTCCTGGTAGAACTGTCCAGCAGCTCACACTATACTAATTAGAATTAGCAAGGCAAATTGGAAGCTCTACTGGAATGGATTTTTTTTTTCCCCCTTAATAGGGGGAAGAGAGGTTGCTGGGTTGCTGTTTTTTAATTTGCTTATGATCATAAAAGGGGCTGTTAGGTGTGAAATGAAAGCATGTACCTGACTCAATGCAATGTAATCTAATACAATTTTCCAAACATATTTAATTACTTGGCTCCCTAATTACACAATCAGAACTGTTTTTCATGAGTGGAAATCTCTGGATTTTTTTTTTTCAGTTGAAAATAAGGCTATCTGTGCAACTGTGCATCTAAATAAATATTCAAATAGGAACAAAAGGTAGTCTCAGATGAATTTTTACTGAAGCAGTCTTGGTAACCACTTTTCACAGCCTACATTCCAGTTTAGACGTGATACTGTTGTATATTCTTAGCATTTTTTTTTTTTTTTTTTTAGATGCAGCATTAAATCCTTAACTAGTCTGAACACTTTCTGAGGGTTGATCATTTACTCTTCTCTGTTTTCTTCAGTTCTGAAAACATTCAAAAATCAGTCACTGCTTACTGGATGTTTATTGTTTATTGATGAAGTGGCTATCCATGAGAAAATCCTCAAAAATCAAAAGTTTCATCTTTCAAATGTACTAGCCACTTGAATAATTTTTATTTTGTCCAATGACAGAACTGATCTTGAATTTCTTGACAGGTTTTATTAGATGAGGTGGTTTAATCAATGGGAACGTACAAGCATTCCATGAGTAAACACAGACTAATTAGCAACCGACTAGTTTTACAACTGACACAAGGCTATGAACGTTCTCTCTAAAATTCTTTTCTTTGAACTCAAATATGACAGAATTGTAACACACACATGCATGTGTGCACACACACACACTTTTCTTTACCGACTGCTGAAGAAAGGGAAAGCGTTAGTTGCACCATAATGTCCAACTATTTGTGACCCCATGGACTGTAGCCCACCAGGCTCCTGTTCATGGAATTCTCCAGGCAAGAATGCTGGAGTGGGTAGCCATTCCCTTCTCCAGGAGACTCGAGCTTCACTGGTGGTTCGGATGGTAAAGGATCTGCCTACAATACAGGAGACCTGGATTCAATCCCTGGGTCAGGAAGATCCCTTGGAGAAAGGAATGGCCACCCACTCCAGTGTTCTTGCCTGGAGAATTTCACAGACTGAGAAGCCTGGCCTACTGATAGCTACCTAT
Source organism: Cephalophus harveyi (assembly GCA_006410635.1). Lineage (NCBI taxonomy): Eukaryota > Metazoa > Chordata > Mammalia > Artiodactyla > Bovidae > Cephalophus > Cephalophus harveyi. The sequence continues at coordinate 92,365 of SJYT01032774.1, forward strand.
TTGTTAAACCAGTTCATGCAATTATTCTCTACCATAATTTCTATGTAGTTTGACAACATCCCATCTGTGATCACCTCTGTGAAACCATTCTGATTTTTTAAAATTTATTTATTTTTAATTGCAGGATAATCGCTTTACAATATTGCATTTGTTTCTGCCATACATCAACATGAATCAGTCACAAGTATACATATGCCCCCTCCTACTTGAACCTCCCTCCTCCCTCCCACCTCCCACCCTCTAGGTTGTCAGAGACCACCAGCCTGAGTTCCCTGAGTCATACAGCGGGCTGTCTATTTTACATATGGAAGTGCATGTTTCCATGCTACTCTCTCCATCTGTCGTATGTCCTCTCTCCCCCACGCTGTGCCCATAAGTCTGTTCTCTGTCTGCATCACCACTACTGCCCTGCAAATAGGTTCTCCAGTACATCTTTCTAGATTCTATATATATATATATATGTTAACATGTGATATTTGTTTTTCTCTTTCCGACTTACTTCACTCTGTGCAATGGGCTTTACATTCATGTATTTCATTAGATAACTGACTCAAATGCATGCCTTTTTATATCATTCTGAATTTTTAAAAAACAAGCTTCAGTATATACCCTGACTGTCAGTCGTTTCAGGTCTGACAGTCATATGTGTCAACATTCCTGGTACTCGACAGAGAGTACGTGTTCTGGAAAATTTTAAAGTATTGAACAAAGGTACCTCATTTCCTTTCCCTTTCTATAATTATTATTGGAGAAGGCAATGGCAGCCCACTTCAGTACTCTTGCCTGGAAAATCCCATGGACAGAAGAGCCTGGTAGGCTGCAGTCCATGGGGTCGCAAAGAGTCAGACAAGACTGAGCGACTTCCCTTTCACTTTTCACTTTCATGCATTGGAGAAGGAAATGGCAACCCACTCCAGTGTTGTTGTCTGGAGAATCCCAGGGACGTGGCGAGCCTGGTGGGCTGCTGTCTATGGGGTTGTACACAACTGAAGCAACTTAGCAGCAGCAGCAATACCAACCCAGTCCTTCAGGTCTAAATGCTGGGTTACAGAGGAAAACAGAAAAAAGCACAATGCCTACAGAGCTCATAAACTGCAAAATCAGACCAAAAATTAATCTACGTGGGCAAGCTTTATAAACCTTTGTGTCTGGTGACACAGTTTTAGATTTTAGCTTCACACCCAGAGTGCTGACAGATACAGTAGCTGAGCAGTATTACAGAGAGGAGAATTGATTTTACTAATGCATGGCACAAGTGTAGCATTTTTATACTAAGCAATTAGGTTTTGGCAAGGAAATCTCTGTGTCAAAAAGGAACACATATATATATTTTTGACAGAACCCTTATCTCTACTGGGGTAAAATACTGTTTTCACAATCAAAATGTTCAGAGAATGTATGAAAGTAAATAATATCCTCCTTATGTGACTTGTGACCCACAACAGATGGCATGTGGAGGGCAATGAAAATGAGTCAGAGGGTCCCTAAGACTTTGATCCTAATTTCACACAATTCTACCTGCTCTCCAAGTGAACATGCTGATGGAGGAAAACCTCCCCAAGCCTCAATTTCCTCTCTTGTGAAACGAAAAACAGAAACGGAAAGCTCACTGATAACTGATGTTTTTCTGTTTTCCTTCTAAAACCTGGATTTACAAGTTTGACCTCCTAGATGTATTTGTGCCAGATGTTGAAAGTGAAAAAAAATTCTCAGCAACAGTCACACCTATTTTAGTCTGATCACTATTGAGCAGGAAAAACAATTTTTATATATGTGTGTATATAAAACTCTGTAAACACAGAGTTCTTAAGGGCCTTGAGAATTTATCTCAAGGCTCCACAGAGGAGCCTGGTGAGCTACAGTCCATGGGGTCGCAAAGAGTTGGACATGGCTGAGCAACTAATACAACACACAACCTCTCCCACCAGGGAGAAGAGCTGCCCTTAAGTCATTCCTCAATGACCCTTATCCCATCCTGTTTCTAAGTAACTCCAAGTACATCTCACCACTCTACAACATTCATGCTTAGAAAATTTCTTTCTTGAATCAAAAAGTAGCAATTCTTAATTTTTACAATGTTCTTTTCTGATGATGCATAATACCGTTTTGTGCTTTTTACCATTTAAACTTCATTTTGATTTTTTGACTCCCTCACAACTTTTGCACTTGACTGTACAATAGGATTTCTGAAGAGAAAAGGCAGGGTGCCTGGCCTGGTAAATGCCTGTTTTATACTGTAAATCACACAGAATAAAGGATTGTATTATTCTTTTTTGTTAGGTACTGCAACACAATTTCTCTCACTCCAGGTTACTCAAACCTTTGTCTATGAAAGCTGACTCAAATGAGACCTTTTTTAGGTCTTGTTTGTCTTGTCTTGTCGCCTTCACCTGCAGTAGCGAGCAATGTGGTAAGTTCATAGCAGTTGGTTAACACAACTGACAACTGACCAACTGCTAAGGCACATTAGTTCATGAATATCCAGTTAGCAATTCAGCAAATAAGAAAATCATTCTTCTCTAGCCTGTCTAACGACAGGACTGTTTGTGAGACAAAACATCAGTTCATCTAGATGAACTCGTATCGTTCACACCTTATCAGTTCAATTCAGTCGCTCAGTCGTGTCCGACTCTTTGCGACCCCATGAATCGAAGCACGCCAGGCCTCCCTGTCCATTACCATCTCTCAGAGTTCACTCAGACTCACATCCATCGAGTCCGTGATGCCATCCAGCCATCTCATCCTCTGTCGTCCCCTTCTCCTCCTGCCCCCAATCCCTCCCAGCATCAGAGTCTTTTCCAATGAGTCAACTCTTCGCATGAGGTGGCCAAAGTACTGGAGTTTCAGCTTTAGCATCATTCCTTCCAGAGAAATCCCAGGGCTGATCTCCTTCAGAATGGACTGGTTGGATCTCCTTGCCATCCAAGAGACTCTTAAGAGTCTTCTCCAACACCACAGTTCAAAACCATCAATTCTTCAGCAGTCCAACTCTCACATCCATACATGACCACAGGAAAAACCTTATATACCTTATATACCCAGCCAAAACCAAAAGCCAGTTATATAAAAATCTGATTTAGAATTTATTCAGAAGATTTTTGTACCTTTAAAATATTCACAATATCATCAAAAACTAAGGGAAGTAACCATACATTCGGGAATTCCCCTGTGGCTTGGTGGTAAAGAATCCACCTGTTACTGTAGAAGGCACAGGTTCCATCCCTGAGTCAGGACAATCCCCTGGAGGAGGGCACGACAATCCACTGCAGGATTCTTGCCTGGAGAATCCCATGGACAGAGGAGCCTGGCGGGCTACAGTCCATGGGGTCAGAAGAGTCAAATACAACTTGGCGACTAAACAGCCGCTGCCATATATTCTTGGGCTCTTATAAAAAAGATGACTGTTATCAGTGTTACAGATTTTTTAACCCCTAGACTAAAAAGTTCAAGTCCTGTTTTAGTTTAACTTAATTGTTGTTTACATGGCACAGAGAAAATGGGAAAAAAAATCTTTTTTTTTTACTACTTTCTTACTAATCAACTACTATAGAACCAATCACTTGAATCTCAATCTTTATTTTTCAAATAAAACATTGGCTTCAGTTCAGTTCAGTTCAGTCGCTCAGTCATGTCTGACTCTTTGCGACCCCATGAATCACAGCACGCCAGGCCTCCCTGTCCATCACCAACTCCCAGAGTTCACTCGGACTCACGTCCATCGTGTCAGTGATGCCATCCAGCCATCTCATCCTCGGTCGTCCCCTTCTCCTCCTGCCCCCAATCCCTCCCAGCATCAGAGTCTTTTCCAATGAGTCAACTCTTCGCATCAGGTGGCCAAAGTACTGGAGTTTCAGCTTTGGCATCATTCCTTCCAAAGAAATCCCAGGGCTGATCTCCTTCAGAATGGACTGGTTGGATCTCCTTGCAGTCCAAGAAGTTGCTATTCATTAAAAAATAGTAAAATCCACTTAGATGAGAGTACTTAGGTTACAAACATTTGGAGTAAAATCAAGGCATACAGATATGGAGTAGATTTTTGATCAGAATCTTCTGTTGTTGTTCAGTCACAGAGTTGTGTCCGACTCTTTGAGACCCCATGGACTACACATCACACCAGGCATCCCTGAGCACATGGTTATCAGGCCTATTCCTGCTGCTGCTGCTAAGTTGCTTCAGTCGTGTCCGACTCTGTGTGACCCCATAGACGGCAGCCCATCAGACTCCCCCATCCCTGGGATTCTCCAGGCAAGAACACTGGCGTGAGTTGCCATTTCCTTCTCCAATGCATGAAAGTGAAAAGTGAAAGTGAAGTTGCTCAATTGTGTCCAACTCTTTGCGACCCCAGGGACTGCAGCCTCTCAGGCTCCCCCATCCATGGGATTTTCCAGGCAAGAGTACTGGAGTGGGGTGCCATTGACTTCTCTGAGGCCTATTCCTACACAGAACCTAAACTATCTCTAGGGCTATGCTCAGGAAATAGTTTTCAATTGCAGGTGATTATATTTAAATTTTCAAATCTTTGTTCTTTACAGTTCAAGAGGGAAAGATGAAATTGAGAAGCTTAGGTCAAAGAGGTGGACAAGAGTGTTTTCCAAGATGCATCAAAAAGAAAATACAATGCTAAGGAAAATGCATACTGCACACGAAATGCCTAGACTAATGGCTGATACACTTAGGACTCAAAATATCCTTACTAGTCGAAAGAATGAACATGTTCTAGTTACTGACAAGTTTGTCAAGAAATAATCTATCCAGTAAAGGTCAATGTACTTTATACTTAATCCAGTCAGCATCTCTAAATCATCCTGTCTTGATTTTATAGTGATAGATACCTGAGACGAATTATAACAGTACAACAATCATATACAAGGGCATAATCAAAGCAAATGTTCTTATATATAATATAGTTAGGATAATACAGTTAGGATAACACACTGAAGGTGCTAACAGTTTATGAGTTACTCCCTTGGTTTCTGAAGTCCCTAGTCTCACAACCAATCCTCAAAAATAATTCTCTAAAGTAGAATATATCATCACTTCTTTCAAATGAGGAGACTGGGGCTCACAGATATGCTGAAATTTGTCCAGATGAAAACCAAAGTTTTTATAGTCAGGATTAGTAAATCCAATGTACTTTAAAGCCACTTGTCTCATACCATGCTGCCAACTGTTGGGAGGGAGGTTCAAGAAGGAGTAGACATTTGTGTACCTAATGGTGATTCGTGTTGATGCATGGCAAAAACCATCGTAATGTCATGAAGTAATTATCCTCCAATTAAATGCATAAATAAGCAAGCCCTATAAATCTATCATGTGGGAGTAATATTACTACCCTAAATTATATATTATTTATACCATTATATACATAATATATTATATGCTAATATATACATAAAGCAAATATAAATAATACACATTTTTTGAATATTAATATATGTGAATTCAATGTCAGGGAAGCTGTTCCAAATCCTTCTACCTTATCTTTCAGTATAAGGCAAGAATTACTTAGAAATAAAAACTGTCTATGGACTCATTATTATATACACTTGGCTTTGGGTAAAAAGCTAAAAACTGACATTGAAGGAGGATTCGTGTCTGAAATGGGTTTCATTTATTCTTTGCAAACTAGGTAAATACACCTTAAGGAAGACTCAAACTGCTGCTATTATTATACCTTTGCTTGAGGAAAGTTCCCTTTCTGCAGTTTGATTCTTTATTTTTTCCTTCTGGAAATAAAGCTCGGGGTCTTTATATTTGGGAGAAATGAAGTTAAATTACAGAAATTTTCTGACTAGAAGGAGACAGATCTTACATTTCTGAGATGACAAAAATGAGGCCTGTGCAAGCGCAAGCACATTGTTCACAGACAAAGGTTCAATAAACCAGTATTGAAGAACAAAATGAGACGCCTTCAGTGATGTTTCACTGCACTGTTTATGACTGAATCAAAGAATTTACTCTCACATGCCACACCTATATAACCATATTTCTTTTAAGAAATACTTAGTCTATCTTGAAACAGGAGTATTGACATAGGTCAAGAAGAAGGGGATACAGGTACATATTTTTTTCATGCCTGAAGCAACTGCTAGAACTTAAATGCATTCACTGAATTCGCTTAAGATTAGTAATATATATCATTAACTATCTCTACTTTGCTACTTACAAATTGGCTAGAGAATATGAACATAACTGGGTATTAGACAACAAAAAAATGACACAAAGGCTTACTGTTATCAGTAGGAAAATTATTTTCTTTGTGAACCTGTACTCAGAAATTTTTAAACAGAGCTATTTTAACATTTACAGCTGCAATCTAGACTTTGTAGACTTTTCGTGCACACTTGTCTTATTCCTTTCCCCAGTACACATACACACACACGTGCACATGTGTGCACACACAACCACAGGATCAAGTGCTACTACGTAATGCATCCATTTTAGGCCTCAAGATAATGAAACACCTTAGGAATATCTTTGATGTCCATTTCTTCCTTCTGTCCTCATTTCATCATCTTAATATGGGTCCTCATTTCCTTTTGCCTGAAAGGCTACAGTTTGGGCTTCCCAGGTGGCGCTAGAGGTAAAAAACCTGCCTGCCAATACAGGAGACAAGAGATGTGGTTCAGTCCCTGAGTTGAGAAGGTGGCCTGGAGGAGGGCATAGCAACCCACTTCAGTATTCTTGCCAGGAGAATCCAATGGGCAGAGGAGCCTGGTGGGCTGCAGTCCATGGGGTCACAAAGAGTCACACATGACTGAGGCCACTTAGCACGCACAATTAAATTCTTTCAGTTTGAATTCAGATGTCATTGCTTTATACAAACTCTTCAGAACTGGAGTTCTGTGGTGTCTATAAGTTTTTGGTGGGTTCCGGGGAGTCTAACCCATTAACGATAAATGCTTTGCCACCTTAGCAATCAAAGATTCCACAATTCAAGCATTGTCTTGCCTTTTGTTGCTGTTGTTGTTAGCTTGCTTTCTATCTTGTTCTCTCTCTGTGTTCTGGGCCACCAGGATTCCTCACTCTTCTTAGCGTGTCTGCTCCTTTTTCACTGTTCAGGTTTGCTTACGCTAGTCCTTCCGGGTAGACCAGTCCTCTATCCTGTGGAAGTCGTCACTTGCCAGATCAGTAAAAAGGATGTTGTAGCCATCAGCCACCAGTTACTGCAGCTGTCTCCAACTGTGCATTCTGAGGGGATTCAGGATGGAGGGGAAAAAAAGGCCCCAGACAATTAAGGCACACTTCAAAGAGTCCAATCTCTTGCATCTTCTCATATAAGAAAAGTGATAAACACATTAATCCGGAGTGTCTGTTTTTTCTTTAACAGTAATCTTCTGATTTTTTTGACTTTTTTTTTTTTTTGCAAAAACTATTTCCTGGCTCCTCCTCATCTCTTTGTATTGTCCCTCAGAGCTATATGACAGGCTGTTTCTCAGGCTTAAACTTTCATCATATCTGCTCAATAACATATAATTCTAAACTTTTAGGTTGTGCATTGTTTCAATCCACAATCTCGTAACCAAATTCTTTCTCCTTAAACATAAAAGAGTGCCTTTGTTTTTGCTTTTTTGCTTTCTAGAAGCCATGGGCACTTTACTAGCCTTTGGGGGCTTCTATCATGCCTTGAATTACTGTTGAGTGAATGCTTCTTGTCTTATCCAGACATCCAGATGAATAGCAGAAGCTCCATCTTTTTCACCTCTGTACTTTCTGATGGATGACAGGTAGATAGTAAATATGATACATGAGTTGAGATGACTTAACCATTGATATAACCTCACTTGGTATGCTTCGCATGTCACGGGCTTGAATTCCAAAGTAACAGGCAATAAGAATCAGTATCAAGTAATGGAGAGGATATCTACAATGATTTCCCTCAATACTTAGATAATTATTGCTCAGTAGAAATGTAATTTGAGTTATATATGTAATTTTAAATTTTCTAGCTGTCATAGGAAAGTTAAATGAAATAGATAAAATTAACTTCAATATATATTTTAATCCAATTTGTCTAAAATATCATTTAAATGTAATCAATATAAAAGTATTCATGAGATGCTTATACGCATACACACTCTGCATGTGTGTGTGTGTGTTATATATACAAACATATACATCTGTTATACGTTATTAAAGTCTAGTGTATATTTTACACTTACAGCATATCTCAACCGGGACCAGCCATGCTGTAATTGCTCAGTAGCTACAGGTGGCTGGTGGTTACCATATTGGATAGTACAAAATTAGATCACAGATGCTAGCAGCATTGATCAATTTCTCACTTAAAAAAATTACATTCTCCTCTTTTTCCTCTCCCCAGATTCCTCTTTAGATACACAGCAGTTCAGTTCAGTTCAGTCAGGTGCTGAATTTTCTTATGCATTTCCTGGCATATGCAAGTAAATGACTACAGAGGAATTCTCAGAAAGTGGGTAAGTATGTACATTAAACAGGCATTATGAAGCTTCCTTAAATAACCTTAAACCATTTGCAGAAAATATTAAAACTAAAACTATTAGTTTAGTTTTGAAAGAATGAAGCATATCATCAAATTGGTAGTCCTTCAGTAAAGGCAACATGAAAACTAGATCCACATAAGAAACAGATTCCTGGTGCAGTATTTATAACTTCACCAAAATATTTTAACAACCTGAATTACCCTTTTAAATATTATTCTTTTATAAACTGTAAAAGAGAATGATCATATTTGAATCCTTCCAATTGTATTTCCCTTAACAAACCAATCTTTGTTGAAAGAATTTAAGTAATAATGAAAGACAGAATAGTCATGGAAAAAGGTTCATTTCTTGAATTTCACTGTTAACACTTATTGTTTTATAATTGTTGATATCTATCTATATCATCTTAGTTTGAGAACTTATTGAAGACAAAAACATGAGTCTTATCAAATGGAGATTTGATTATTTCATTTTATAATGTACTTAATTATAAAGACTCATTTTATAGTGTGTTATTCTTAGGCTCACTAGGGTAAAAATCACATAATAAAGAAAACTAATTAATTCAAATGAATCCAATTCTCCCAAAACACCTAGAATAACTTTTCTTTGTATTATACTTCTATTATAAACTTTTCTTTTAATTCAGTGGGTTATATGATGTTGCAGAAAAGAGTAGATTTGGAAAGAGAGGCCTACATTCTGTCTGTGCTATTTACTAGCTGAGTATCTGGCACAAGTTCTTTCCTCTCTCTGAGCCTGTTTCCTCAACTGTGAAATGTGCACAAGGGTATCTATCAATATTTTGCAAGATAATTATGAGGATTAAGTGAGAAAATATATGGACATATGTAATTCATTAAGTACTCATTAGTTATTCCTCACTTATTTCTCAGTCTGTCCCCTTCCCTTTCCCCCTACACATTTCATAGATATTGACTTTGTAGACTCTTGCCTACTATGATTTAATAGTATCTTGTTAAGACTAAGGCATACTCAGACTTGAGTACTACAAATATACTACTCTTGGACAAAATAACTAAGAGTAGAATTTCTGGAATGATTATACACACGTAAGTACATTCTATCAGACAGGAGACTTGGGACAAGGAAAACGGAGCTCTGTTGAACTTCATCAATTGTCCGAAGACATTTCTTATTACTTATTACTCATAGTATTATATGTTTCATTCATTTTGAATGGTCTTTAGTTCAGTTCAGTTCAGTCGCTCAGTTGTGTCCAACTCTT
>SJYT01032774.1:102348-202310 GCA_006410635.1 Cephalophus harveyi
TAACTGTTGCTTCCTGACCTGCATACAGATTTCTCAAGAGGCAGGTTAGGTGGTCTGGTATTCCCATCTCTTTCAGAATTTTCCACAGTTTATTGTGATCCACACAGTCAAAGGCTTTGGCATAGTCAATGAAGCAGAAGTAGATGTTTTTCTGGAACTCTCTTGCTTTTTCCATGATCCAGCAGATGTTGGCAATTTGATCTCTGGTTCCTCTGCCATTTCTAAAGCCAGCTTGAACATCAGGAAGTTCACGGTTCACGTATTGCTGAAGTCTGGCTTGGAGAATTTTGAGCATTACTTTACTAGCATGTGAGATGAGTGCAATTGTGCAGTAGTTTGAGCATTCTTTGGCATTGCCTTTCTTTGGGATTGGAGTGAAAACTGACCTTTTCCAGTCCTGTGGCCACTGCTGAGTTTTCCAAATTTGCTGGTATATTGAGTGCAGCACTTTCACAGCATCATCTTTCAGGATTTGAAATAGCTACACTGGAATTCCATCACCTCCACTAGCTTTGTTCGTAGTGATGCTTTCTAAGGCCCACTTGACTTCACATTACAGGATGTCTGGCTCTAGATGAGTGATCTCACCAACATGATTATCTGGGTCGTGAAGATCTTTTAAGTTAATATTTTCTTCCCAACTAGACTGTAAAGTTGTAGCAACCTAATAGACTACTCCTGGAGTCTCTACAGTGTCCTGGGCACAGAGTAGTTTATAAGGTAGGCATTTTAAAAAGTGCTTTAGTTAATTGACTGACATCAAAAGAAGAATTCCAGTCACACAAAGCCTATTGTATTGCAGTTGGCAATGAGTTACGCCATTACAATGAGTTACTCAGAGATTCAATAGAGTTATTAAAGCCATAACGAAAACAAATTAATTAATGGAAACTAATTAATTCTCTAAAATACCTGGAAAATGTTACTTCAGAGTGAAAACAGAAAGGAAATTAAAGTAATTTGACTACAAATGTCTGATTAAGTGCTAGAGTAAGGGACACAATGCGATCCATGGAATCCCAGTTCTTATTCCAAGCTTCATTTATATCCCATCAAAAGACTTGCAAAGCTTTAAACAGAATTCTTACTGCAAACAAGAGAGTGAGGAAAAGTTTTGGTAAATGTTGTACAATATGTCACACTTTCCAGTTCAGTTCAGTTGCTCAGTTGTGTCTGACTCTTTGCGACCCCATGAATTGCAGCACGCCAGGCCTCCCTGTCCATCACACTTTTACATATTGTGAATTATTTCTATCAAACGCGAAAGCTGCACTGCAAAATGGAGTTTGCCTGTACTCCATTATAGTATTATATGCAGACCTTAAGGGCACCTGGAATTATTTCGTCTACTGACATTAAAACTATTTTCTGCCTCAGTTAGCACTGTTCCAATAATTGTTCCAAAATTAACTTGATATTTGCTCATGAAATTTTATGCCTTTGAAGACTAGGGTAAATGCCATACTCTGTACAATATATTTCACTTGCCCCCCCCCAAAAAAAAAACAGTTTTACTATCCCCTACCCTGTTTTATCTTCTATTTGTAAGTTTATTTGGTATGCACACTTTAGCCCATCTTTTGTGCCAGAAGATTATCACTGTCTGATCAATTTTGTATTCTCCATAACAATTAGCACAGTTACTCAAACACACACACACACATTTATGGAAAATACTAGCAGCCATCAGTGATTTTCACAATTATGTATTGAGCACCTTACAGTTGCCAAAGACTGTTCCAGGTGTTGTAGGTATAGCATCAAAAAGACTAAATCCCTGCCTTCATGGTACTGCTTTTCTCATTTTTACTGGAAAAATGTGTAAAGCAGCTTCTAGTAGGAAACCACCCTCATCAGGAGGCCCCTTTTCCTGTCACGTTGAGGAAGGAGAGGAGTAGCATAAGGGAGCATTAAGTGGTGGGGAGAGACTGTTAACATTGAAACTAATGGGTCACTGCATGGATTTTAGTCTGAATGCAACAACTGAAAGGGATTTATCTGGAGATTAATGACTTCAGTATCTGATTAATATTCTTTTGAAAGATTTCTCCAACTACTATGTGAAGATAGAATTGAGGGAATCATAGTATAAGGACTGGAAAAGAACTGGCAACCCTCTCCAGTATTCTAGACTGGAAAATTCCATGGACAGAGGCTCCGGGCACACTGCAGTCTATGGGGTCACGAAGGGTAGGATACAATTGAGCGACTTCATTTTCTTTCTTTAGCAGAGGGACAGAGATGGTTTGGATAGAACATCTAGGTACAGACAGAGAAAAGTGAGCACACCGAAGGCTTATTTGGTAGACCGAGTTTTATGTGTTGAGAGAGAAAACAAATAGGAATCAAGGATGATTCTGTGGTTTTAGAATGATCAACAGAGCAAATGAAATTTCCATTTAGTGAGATGGGAACAGATGAAGAAAGATAAGATTAAACAGGAGAATTCAAGATTGGCATGGTACATACTTCTTTCATAGTATTTCATAGCTAAAGAATCAAGACTCCAAAAAGTTAAGATATCTGCCTGTATTCATACTTTTGAGTTTGGACGTGAATAAATTTTTTCTAATTTTAAAGTCCATGCCTTTTTTTTTTTTTTTTTTTCTCTACTCTTATGGTGCTCTTTGAACTCATTTTTGACAGAATGAAAATGACTTTACACATGTTCGAATTACAAAATGTCACGGCTGAGATAGCATCTATATATTTCCTTATGTAGAAATAGTTTTATCTAAAAAGTATTTTGTATGTGGCAACTGGATATACCACTGTGTACACTGAAAAGCAAATGTATCTTCAACTGAACCTAATTCTTGTCAGCTACATCATTACAGGTTGAAATGGATTCAAAATATGCAAAAGGTAAAATAATAGGTGTGGTTCTATTAACTTTGTGCAAATAATATCAAAGCTAAATGGGAAAGTAATCATATTTCTAATATTATGAAATAAAAATGGTAAGATCCAAGGGAATTCTCAGTATATTACCCATGAGGTCTTCATTGTCTATGGTTCACTCATATTTATAAGCAGCTGGTGTCCACTGTAGAGGCCACATGTGAGCTCTCTGGAGAGCCCTTATAGCAAGGATGGGATGTACGATATATTTTATCAGATAAAACTGTGATAAAATTTTTTCTGCCAACCCAATTCATTTTTCAGTTGCATTAATGTAAGAATTTACCTGAACAGTCACTACCTAATCACTAAATTTTAGAGTATTGCTTCCTGGAAAACACATTTTCCAAACTGTAAACACAGTGATTTTTTGTGAGCCATTTCAAAGGTGAGACCAATGTATTCTTCTGAAATATGCATGTGTTCCATCATGGTGGGGGAGGAATAGTTAAAATGAGACAGGTACAGGATGAAATACTGAAGCAGTAGGATACTCTACTTTTTGTGCCAAGCAGGTGATGCTTTTCGCACCAAGAAGCATTTCATCCTTCTTGGTGCATCTCTTTAAATGCAAAAATGTTAAAAAGTCAAAGACATGAATTTTTCTGTTTATAGTGAGCTAACAGAATAAAGCATAGTCATAAAACACATAAAATAACTGCCTATGCTTAAAGGGAAATACCAGGCCCCTAAAATTAATATTTTCTTTCTAATGGAAGAAAAAATGCTGTTTACATATTTTAACTCACGTAATTAAGTATTGGACAAAAAAGCTCAAGTTTCTTCCATAAAAATGGCATGTTCAAGGAAAAGGAATAGTATAGAAACAATGTCTTTAAAAAAATATTTGATACAAAATTTGTATTTCAAATTCAGAAGCATGCAAATTAAAAGCATAAGGTGATACCACTTCAAACTCATATTGTTAAGAAAGTCAAATAGTATCATGTGTTAACAAGTTTCTACCCTTAATTTACTGAGCAGGCAAGTTTCCTGGGATGACTAATAGATGACAATGTTGTCATAATTTCATATTAATGGAATATAATCAAAATTATATGGTGACGTTCTCTACCACTTATGACTTTGTATTCCAGATATAGTTGCACTAAATAAAAATCAATGAATGTGACATAAATAAGACTAAACATCTTGTTACTAGATGAGTCTACTTTTTAGGTATTGTGAAGTATGTTATTCTTTCTGAAATTTTATTTTTCTTCCTATACAGTATCACAAAAATGAATGGCAAAGGAAAATATTTATGTTAATATTTATAAAATCAGAAATAAGAGCTTATACATATGCTGAAAAAGACATCCCAATTTACCTTTTCTATGTGCATTAATCTTATGTGTAGTCTACAAAACTACCCTAAGAAATCTAGTATGGGGAAAAAAAATCCATTGCATTCATCCCAAACTCTTCTGGAAAAATAGCTAAATGGCAACATGGGGGAAAAATAAATACAAAGTTTCTCAATACAAAACTGAATTAAATATGCTAAATGTCTATGGTTAGCGACAACTTAATTAAAGCATAATTTCAAAGATTCCAAATTAAAGAGTAGAATAAATATCAATATAATGAACATCAGCTTGCACATAGAACTAATAGGAACAACTTTAACACTGTCTTCTAACAGTATCCACTGAAGACTGACATTAATAGTTCATTCCAAAGCAGTCATTAAGAGACATTAAAGGATATATAAATAAATAGAACATTTATCGTTAACAGTAGGCTTTAATAAAAGGCTCTATCTATTAAAAAGAATCAGCCTTCTCTCTGTTGCTCTAAGCCTGAAGTTCTTGGCTCTGTGAGAAGTCAGACTTGAATGTTACCCTCTCACCTCTGCTCAACAGGAGGGATTAATCCACTCTAGGCTGCTGCTCGATATTTCTGCATTTCGTATGAAAATTCAATAATGTTTGAGATTTTTTTTTTTTACCCCCTCATGTGACATGCAAAATCCTAGTTCCCTGACCAGGGATCAAACTTGTTCCCCCTGCAGTGGAAGCATGGGGTCTTAACCACTGGGTGGCCTGGAAATTCCCTGCAAAAAATTGAAGTTGTAAAAAGATCAGAGTTGGAGAGAATATCTTTAAAAACAGAAAATGGCAAAGACAAACGATTATTCTGATCTCCAGAAAGAATTTTAAGTGTGATTTAAAACTTAAAAACAGAGTTTTTGAAATCCATGATCACATTTAAAAATCCAGGTTATTAACCTACCCAGTTGAAGGTAAGACTGCAGAGTAAAGAAGTAGAAAAAGCACATGAATAATCTAATTGGATTATGCTTGAATTTATCCATTAGCATCTATCATGAAATTTGATAGAAACATCTAGAGATGAGAATATGGATGAAGAATACAGTGCCACTGTTTTAACAAGTTTTCAGAAGGAAGTATTTAATAGGTTATAATTTATAAGCCTCCAGACTGTTTTATATCTTGAAGATAAAACTGATAGAAGAATCCCAAAAAGTACACCAAATCTGCCTGTTTCATTGTGGCCTGTAATAGAAAATATTTCCACGTGATTGAGCATCTCCAAAAATAAATCAAGTCGAAAAATCTGGATGTCAATTGAATATACTGAAAGATATCCCAGGAAGCTTGGAAATACACAGGAATGGAACAAAGCAAGAAACCAAAAATAAAATATAGGTTAGATAAATCAAACAACATATGACTCAAGAAGAAACACAGGTAATCAAAACTGAAAGAAACAAACTCCATTATGTACGGTTTTGGATATTTTGTTTATAAGATGGTGTGTTTATAGGATTTTTTTCATAGGATATTTTAGGTTTAATGTGCTAAATATCTTGTTTCATAAAAAGTGACAGCCTTATAGAATTAATTCATAAGTGGTAAGAGAGACAGAAACGGAGAAATTTAAAACTATATCCTGCATCATGATGAAATTTCAATAAAGTGCTTATTTCCTTTTACTTGTATTTCAGTAGATATCAAATTTAATGGCTTTCATTAACACACACACACACACACACACACATACAAACACATAACTACAAAAAGACCAAACAAATTAGTAGACCTTAAGAATGGTAAGATATTGTAGTTGATTTGAAAGTTTTTATGTCTTCACATTTATGTTTTAACTAGAAACAAATTGACTGCAAATTGACTCATATAATAAATGAAAGAACACAATACTAGCACATTTGGAATTTGTTATTTTATGAGAAACAATCTTGAAAATACAGGAAACAAATTATATTTTTTTTAATCTTCCAGGAAAAGATAAAGTGAATTTTTTGATAAAGTAAATTTTACAGTAGTGTAAAACCTGTCTCTTATACACATCTCACTGCAAAATGGAGTTTGCCTGTACTCCATTATAGTATTATATGCAGACCTTAAGGGCACCTGGAATTATTTCGTCTACTGACATTAAAACTATTTTCTGCCTCAGTTAGCACTGTTCCAATAATTGTTCCAAAATTAACTTGATATTTGCTCATGAAATTTTATGCCTTTGAAGACTAGGGTAAATGCCATACTCTGTATTAAAGGATTCAAGTATGATATATTTTTTTTTAAGCATTGGACTTTAAAGTGAGAAATGTAAGTGAAACACAATGATATTATAAAATTTTTTGTATCATATGATTCCAAAAGCTCTAGTTTGTAAAAATATCCATTCTGATCATAAATCTATTTAAAAATATAAACATATCTATTCCTCATTCTTCCTGATGGGAGGAACTGGCTATGGGGGAATCTGGGTCTTGTTCTGATGGGTGGGACCATGCCCAGTAAACCTATGATCCAATTTTCTGTTAATGGGTGTGGCTGTGTTCCTTCCCTGTAGATTGGCCTGAGGCCAAACTTTGACAGAGGTAATGGCAACCTCCTTCATAAGGACTTACGCCAGGAGTTTTGTATTCAGTGCCCCTGACTGCACTGTTGACCCACACCTCCAGCAGAGATTCCTGGACACTCATAGGCAAGCCTTGCTCTGTTTCTTGTGGAGTCACTGCTCCTCCCTCCTGGGCCCTGGTGTGAACAAGGTTTTGTTTGTGTCCTCCAAGAGTCTGTTTCCCCAGTCCTATGGGAGTTTTTTGTAATCAAATGCCACTGGTCTTCAAAGTCAAATTCCCAGGGGATTCTCTGTCCCTTTGCCAGCCCCAGGTTGGGAAATCTATTGTGGTCTTAAAACTTTTGAACAGTGTGAGAACTTCTTTGGTGCAGTTGTTCTCCAGTCTGTGGGTTGTCTTCTCAGTGGCTCTATGGTGGGGCTCACATGCTGAGCCTCTCCGGTCTGCTGCAGCCAGAGTCCCTGGCCCCACAGCAGCCCACTGTTGACCCATGACTTCACAGGAGACACTCAAACACTCAAAGGGAGGTCTGGCTCAGTCTTTTGAGGGGTCTCTGGGTCCTGGCATGCACAAGGATAAGGCTGAGGAAGGAGGAAAACAATAGAATGGGAAATCTATTCAAGAATTCAAGATCTAATCTACTCAAGATCTAGAGATCTCTTCAAGAAAATTTGGATACCAAGGGAACATTTCATGCAAAGATGGGCACAATAAACAACAGAAACAGTATGGAACTAACAGAAGCAGAATATATGAAAAGGTGACAAAAATACACAGAACTATACAGAAAGATCTTCATGACGCAGATAACCACAATGATGTGATCACTCACCTAGAGCCAGACATCTTGGAATGTGAAGTCACGTGGGCATCATTTCATCATAGGAAGCATCACTATGAACAAAGTTAGTGGAGGTGATGGAATTCCAGCTGAGCTATTTCAAATCCTAAAAGAGGATGCTGTGAAAGTGCTGCACTCAATATGCTGGCAAATTTGGAAAACTCAGCAGTGCCACAGCACTGGAAAAGGTCAGTTTTCATTCCAGTTCCAAAGAAAGGCAATGCCAATAAAATGTTCAAACTGCCATAGTAGTGAGATCGCTTAGTCGTGTCTGACTCTTTGCGACCCCATGGACTGTAGCCTACCAGGCTCCTCTGTCCATGGGATTTTTCAGGCAATAGTCCTAGAGTGGGTTGCCATTTCCTTCTCCAGGGGATCTTCCCAACCCAGGGCTCGAACCTGGGTCTCCCGCATTGTAGACAGACGCTTTACCATCTGAGCCACCAGGGAAGCCCAACTGCACTTATCTCACATGCTAGCAAAGTAACGCTCAAAATCCTTCAAGCTAGGCTTCAACAGTGTGTTAATTGAGAACTTCCAGATGTACAAGCTGGATTTAGAAATGGTAGAGGAACCAGAGATCAAATGGCCAACATCCATTGGATCATAGNAAGCCCAACTGCACTTATCTCACACGCTAGCAAAGTAACGCTCAAAATCCTTCAAGCTAGGCTTCAACAGTGTGTTAATTGAGAACTTCCAGATGTACAAGCTGGATTTAGAAATGGTAGAGGAACCAGAGATCAAATGGCCAACATCCATTGGATCATAGAAAGAGCAAGAGAATGAAACAGAAATACATGTTTTTTCTGGAAGTTCTCAGATATGCAGATGACACCACCCTTCTGGCAGAAAGTGAAGAGGAACTAAAGAGCCTCTTGATGAAAGTGAAAGAAGAGAGTGAAAAAGCTCACTTAAAATTCAACATTGAAAAAACTAAGATCATGGCATTCAGTCACATCACTTCATGGCAAATAGATGGGGAAACAGTGGTAACAGTGACAGACTTTATTTTCTTGGGCTCCAAAATCATTGCAGATGGTGACAGCAGCCATGAAATTAAAAGACACTTGCTCCTTGGAAGAAAAGCTATGACCAACCTAGGCAGAATATTAAAAAGCAGTGACATTACTTTGCCAACAAAGTTCCATATAGTCAAAGCTATGGTTTTTCCAGTAGTCATGTATGTATGGATGTGAGAGTTGGAGTATAACGAAAGCCAAGCACTGCAGAATTGATGCTTCTGAACTGTGGTCTTGGAGAAGACTCTTAAGAGTCCCTTGGACTGCAAGGAGATCAAACCAGTCAATCCTACCTAAAGGAAATCAGTCCTGAATATTCTTTGGAAGAACTGATGTTGAAGCTGAAGCTCCAGTACTTTGTCCACCTGATGTGAAGAACTAACTCACTGGAAAAGACCCTGATACTTGGAAAGATTGAAAGCAGGATGGGAAGGGGACAAAAGGCAATGAGATGATTGGATGGCATCACCAACTCGATGGACATAAGTTTGAGCAAGCTCCAGTAGCTGTGATGGACAGGGAAGCCTGTCATGCTGCAGTCCATGGGGTTGCAAAGAGTCAGACACGACTGAGCAACTGAACCTAACTGATTTTGCAAGCAGATATAAATGATAATAAACATGAAAATAACTCCCACTTCAACAATCACAATTATTTTGGTTATGTTAAAAAAGAAAAACAAACACTGATATAACTTAATTTTGAAAGAACATAGCTAACATAGCATTCATCTACTCTAATTTCCTGTTTGATTGCTAGAAAGATGCACCAAATATATAATAGCTATAACTTTTGTCCCAAAATTCCTCCTAGTAAGACTGACCCTAAAAAAAAGAAAAAAAAGCTCATCAGTATATAAATTAATATTCTAGAAAATTTATATCTGCCTATAAAAGAGGATATGACACATACACATATGAACTTTCTAATTTTTTTTAATCATTATAGAATTGGATTCATCCCTTAAAATTATGTATCTCTGAGGCAGGAGATAGATGGGCCCCAGCCTGAACAGCTGGAGTCTGTCACCTGTGGACAGATACTCCAAGATGAAGAGTAGGAAGAGCTGAGCCCTGCATAAATAAAAGATAGAGACCAGGTCTTTCTCATTCTCAAAGTCAAGGAGACCTTCTGGACTATAAAGGTCCTTGGATGTCAAAAAGGTGAGTGACAAGAACCTAGCCATAAGCCTCTTGCCTGTAATCCATCTTGACTAGGATGTGTGCGCACACATGTGGGGATCGTGAGATACGCCAAATATGGACTCAGAACCAGGCAAAGCAAAATGCCTGGTGAAAGCAAGCTCAGAATAAATGCTTCATGTAAGTGATGCAGACCACCATGAAGGTGTGACCCTCTCTCTGAGCCTACTCATGTGTCCATCCACAGCAACTCTTTTTCCTCCAATAAACACTCAACATGTTTCACTACTTTCCATCTTTGTGGGAATCCTTTTCTGCAAAACCGAAGGGCCATGGTCTTGTCCCTGACCACTGCTCTAGTAGCTAGGATTCAATGCTCTCACTTCTGGGGCCTGACTTCAATCTCTGGCCAGGAACTGAAATCCTGCTTCCAGCTGCTGTAGGCCAAGGCCCCCTGAGATCACCTCTATCCTCTATCCTTTTTTTTTTATATATACAGAAAGAGACCCATGACACATTGTAGATCAAAAAGTAGCTTACAGAACAGCCTACACTTATCTCACTTATATAAAATTTTGTACCAGTATATATGTACATCGACACAGATATCCATACTGTCTTGAAGGATGTTTACAGGGAGTTACAAATTTGGGCTGATATTATAAAATACAATGGTTGAGAATTACAGTTCTAAAGGTAGAGAGCCTAAATTCAAATTTCAACTTCCCTACTTAAAAAAGCTTTGACTAAAAGCAAGTTAGTTGGCCTCCTGAAGCCACCATTTCTTATCAGTACTATGAAAATAACACCTACTTCATGATGTAAAATTTTAGCTGAATACCAGGCACATAGCAATACCTAAGTAATTAGTTTTATGCTTATCTTATTTATTGTTGCTTCCATGAAATGTGATCTATTACTTTAATATAATCTACCTTTAAAATGTTTTACTCATAATTTCAATGAAAAATTATTTACATAATTAATCTTCTAAAACACCAACATATCTGTTTTAAAATTAATATATTAGAACTAATATATTATTGCTCTTTGAAGTCCCTCCACTCTCGAAGTCATACAGTTCCTTAGGAGTTGAACAGTCCTGGGTTGAGAATTATGAGGCCAAGTGTTCCTTCACACAGGAAAAGTGCAGAGTTATACACATGTAAATGTGCTTGCTGACTATAATCCAACATAGTTTTGATATATTCACTTTACTGGAGTTTTCCTGGTAGTCAAAGATAAATGAAACTAATCTTAATGAGTTATGTGCATTAAAAAATAAAATAATTCAAATCTTCCCATTGACCAAGTTAAAGTTAGATCACCCAGCATATCCAAAAAGTGATTCCTGTAGTAAAGATTTAATTTATTGTAGCAAGCTGTTGGGTAATTAAAAAACTGTATTATAGAAGCACAGAGCACACCACAGACTGGATACTCGGCCCCCATGTAGTGTTGGTCTTATTTGGTTCTTATGCTAGAACATTACTTTCTGAAGAGATCCAACCAAAAGGCTATCTGCAAAGTGAATGAGAGTAAATAAAAATGCAGAGAGAATGCTAGGAGATTTAAAATTGTGATCATCTTGTCAATCTGAAAAAAAAGCAAGCTTGTTGGTTCCACAGTCATTGAACCATCTGCAATATTTTTTCTGACCTTTTAATAAACGTCTAGAAGTCAGTTTAGGTTCCCAGTATTATAAGTGCTAAGTCACTTCAGATGAGTCTGACTCTTGTGTGACACCATGGACCGTAGCCCACCAGACTCCTCTGTCCATGGGATTCTCCAGGCAAGAATACTGGAGTGAGTTGCCATTTCCTTGTTCAGGGGATCTTCCCAACCCAGGGATTGAACCCCCATCTCCTGTCTCCTGCATTGGCAGTCAGGATCTTTATTACTAGCACTACCTGGGAAGCCCTTCTCAGTATTATTTGTGTCACTGGATACAGTGCCCCTTTGGGGACCCACTGCTGTCACTCTTAACCATAAATATCAGGAAAGTTAAGGAGTTATCAGCTTTTAAACTAAAGCATCCAAACAGAATACATCCTAGTCCCTGGCAGTGATTTTGTCTTTGTAATGTTACCAAGAGATCAGAGAAAAAGCATGGTAGTTAGTTGTCCCTCGTGACATCACCATTTACTCTCCTAATAACGTCACTAACATAACACTAATTTTTATTCTTTTGTTGCCCAAATGTGGACAAGTACAGGCAAGAGAGGCACTTTCATTTTCAACCTAGATCACTGCCTGACCGTCCCCCCACCATTCCCCACCAAGTGATCTCATGCATACAGAATGCACCTCAGATTTCTTCACAGAAACAGCTATAAACTCTGTTTGCTATACTTTTAATATTTATCATCAGCTATGTAGCAGACACCATCCTACAAGTTAAACATACAAAGAAACTGAGGTCTGGAGAGAGAAATTTACTTGGATAAGATGGTAACTCATTAACAATAAGGGGCTTCCCTGATGGTTCAGTGGTAAAGAATCTGTCTGCAATACAAGAGACACATAAGATGTGGGTTCAATCCCTGGTTCAGGAAGATCCCCTGGAGGAAGAAATGACAATCCACTTCAGTATTCTTGCCTGAAAAATCCCATTGACAGAGGAGCCTGGCAGACTACAGTCTAAAGGGTTACAAAGAGTCAGATATGACTGAGCACATTAAGAATAAAGCTGAGCAAAGAGGTGATGAGTCTGAAGCCATAAACCAAATGAGCCTGAAGGGCCTCATGCTGACACACAAGGAGTCCATTAGAATGCTTACTGTTACCATTGCGGCTGCTATTATTTAGAGATACTACTTGGTTTGTTTCCCCTTATAACTCCCTTTCTATAGCAGTGAGTGATTTAAAAGCATTGCTGGCAACATTTCAACTTTTAAAATGCCAACCAAAAGAAGACTATAGTAATCCCACAGGGAATTTTGAAATTAGTTATAACATCCAACCCTACTTAAACTGAAGCATATTTACAACTGGATCATTTTTTTGTCTCTTTGAATGAAGGAAAAAGCTATCCTTTCACTAACATGAAGATGTAAATCATGCTGTCATTCCAAGACATCAGAGATGCAAGCCACACAAACAAATCAAAGACATATCCGTTCAACAGGCATTTGGCATTGACTTCAGGGATGAATCAAGATGCTTTCTTTTAAGGTTTTTAAACTAAAAAGTGTTTTTTGAATTCCTGGGGCCAGAATCGACCCAAAGTACAGTTGTCCTTCCTTTGAAAGCTTTTAGAGACTTAGATTTATAAGTATATGAATACATACTCCATTGGCTAATATCACAGTAAGCTACTAAGTGCTTCCTGTCTATTGCTATTCAAGAAAAAGGAAATCTAAAATGCTAAAGAAGTGATTGACAACCCAGCCTAATGTGAATCCAAAACCAGTGGCAACTGTCAAGGCGCTTATACAGAAACAATTTCTATCTGCTTTCAAACTGACTTGGGTACTCATTTTGATTCAATGTTCATTGAGAATAAATGGAAAAGCTTTTTACCCAGTTTAACATGTAAAATACTTTTGCCTACTGACAGAGTACCTAATGCTCCCTAGATCAAAAAAAGGATCTAGATTTTGTGGGGCCTGAAGCTCACACAATGTGGGTGACAGTCTCATAGTAAAATAAAATTACAAGTCCCAAATTAGGTACTGGGTTTTGGAAGTACCTATGTAAGTCAGGAGCTCTGCATTTATGTTTTATTATAATAGCTTCATGGGAACATTGGATTTTGACTGGGCCAGCAGCCAGGGGTCTTGTTAGGGGAGATGGTTCGTTTGGCAGCCCGGTGGCCACACTGGAGGCAGATGCCACGGCAACAATACAGGCACAAGCGAGAGAGAACATGCAGAAGCCCCTTTAAAGCTACCCATGGGTCCTAAAGCATAATCTGGCCATAGCCAGAGCTGTCCCTTCAGCACCAATCAGGCCCCTCAAGCTGATGGGAAGAACACACGCCCACCCAGCCTGAGGATAAGAGTGGATCTCAGTTCCTGAATGCACAACAGGAGAACAAGATGGCAGAGGAGTAGGTGGATGTGGAGTACATCTCTCTCCACAGATACATCGGAATACACATTCAAACACAGAAGTGCATGCAGAACATCAGCTGAGAGCAGAGAGGAGTACCTGACCAGTGGAAAAGACCCACACAAACTCGAGATCAAGTCCTGAGCCTTTGGAGTGGGAGCACTGACTTCAAAACCCCAGACTACCAGAGAACTAATCCTAGGGAGAATAAAATAGTGAGAACTCACACAAAGGAAACCATTTCTCCAAAGAAGACATACAGATGGCTAACAAACACATGAAAAGATGCTCAACGTGACTCATTATTAGAGAAATGCAAATCAAAATTACAATGAAATATCACCTCACACCAGTCAGAATGGCCATCAAAAAGTCTACAAACAATAAATCCTGGAGGGGGTGTGGAGAAAAGAGAACGCTCTTGCACTGTTGGTGGGAATGTAAATTGATACAACCACTATGGAAGACGGTATGCAGATTCCTTAAGAAACTAGGAATAAAACCACCACATGACCCAGCAATCCCACTCCTAGGCCTATACCCTGAAGAAACCAAAATTGAAAAATACACATGTATCCCATTGTTCATCGAAGCATTATTTACAATAGCTAGAACATGGAAGCAACCTAGATGTCCACTGACAGATGAATGGATAAAGAACTTGTGGTACATATACACAATGGAATATACTTAGCCACAAAAAGGAACATATTTGAGTCAGTTCTGATGAGGTGGATGAGCTTAGAACCCATTATACAGAGTGAAGTGAGTACGAAGGAGAAAAATAAATATAATATTCTAACGCACATATGTGAAATCTAGAATTTATTTACAGGGCAGCAATGGAGAAACAGACGTAGAGAATAGACTTATGGACACGGGGAGAGGGGAGAAGAGGGTGAGATGTACTGAAAGAGTAACATGGAAACTTACAAAACAGTATATAAAATAGATAGCCAACGGGAATTTGCCTATGGCTCAGGAAACTCAAACAGGAGCTCTATATCAATGGAGAGGGTCAGGATGGGGAGGGAGATGGG
Source organism: Cephalophus harveyi (assembly GCA_006410635.1). Classification (NCBI taxonomy): domain Eukaryota; kingdom Metazoa; phylum Chordata; class Mammalia; order Artiodactyla; family Bovidae; genus Cephalophus; species Cephalophus harveyi. The sequence continues at coordinate 117,198 of SJYT01032774.1, forward strand.
AGGGAGGTTGAAAAGGGAAGGGATATATGTATACCTATGGCTGATTAATGTTGAGGTTTGACAGAAAACAACAAAATTCTGTAAAGCAATTATCCTTCAATAAAAAAATAAAAAGAAAAAAGAAAAATTTAATTTTGTCTCCAATAGAAGATTCTCCGTTGAATCTTCTCATAGTCACTGATGAAAAACATGCACCTGATTTGTTTGCAAAAGAACCATTGCAATTATTTTATAGGAGAATTATCATGAATCTAAGTAAACCAATTTAAGCCAATCAAGAGGGCAATTTACCTGTTATTCAGAGTTCAATAATGGCAATTTCCTTTTAGTGATTAAATGCAATATGTATTAATTCTTATTCCATATTCAGCATTCTAAAACATGCATTAGGAATTCACAGCAATACACATCAGTTTACAGTGTATATTGCAAGGAGGTGAAAAAATTTAAAGGCTCTGTTATTATTCTTTGTCATCATTTATTAATCTGGATGCAAGACAGGGAAAACAATGTAGGACTAACTCCATTTAAGCAAGATATTAGGTCTCTTTCTAAATATTAGTAGTATGAGGCTAGAGTACTATCCTTAAATACCTCCTACAGATTCTAGGAGAATCAGAGTTCTTTGAATTAGGGAAATTAGATAATTATCTGCATTGTTAAAGTCTTCAAAGTACCACTTCTGTCTAAAATTTTCAAGTCAAAGATATCTTAAGATGTATATTGCAAAACAATATCCTCTGTTTTTCCACCATGCTTAATGCTTGTGTACACAGTCAAGTTTTGAATGTCTTATTCCTATTAATTTCAAGGACTGACAGAAAAGAAGAAAAGCAGCATTCTGCAGTGGGAAACACACTGCGATATAGGTGCTAGAATAATTAAATCTAGTCCAAGGATTCTCAAGCTAAAATTTAGTCCAAAATAGTTAAAATCTAGACTAATCTAGTCTATACTAGTTAAAATCTAAGCTAGACTAGTTAAAATCTAGACTCTTCTAGATTAGTTAAAATCTGGTCCAGTGCACATCAGAGTCTTCCTGAAACTGCTTCTTAAAATACAGATTGCTACACTCCATCCCCAGAGTTTCAGCAGGTCTTGAGTGTAGGATCCAAGAATAAACATTTCTAATGTGTTTCTAGGTGATACTGATGCTACAGAAACCAGTTTGAGAACCACTGGCCAAGTCCACTGTGTCCCTGTTTTCTCATTTGTAAATGGGGGTGTTGTCCTGGATAATGCTTAAGGTACCTTTCAGCATCACATTTTATAACTCCCTGATTCCAACACACTGCCTAGACCTATACCCAAGAACCTCATTTTTTTATGTTTATTAATTTTCCCCAGGGCAATCTGTAAATATGGAAACTTAGTTTTAAACTATGATTTACTTTTGTTATTCTATAAGAATGATCCTTAAAACTACTCAGTTCAGTTCAGTCGCTCAGTCGTGTCCAACTCTTTGCGACCCCGTGCATCGCAGCACACCAGGCCTCCCTGTCTATCATCATCTCCCGGAGTTCACTCAGACTCACGTCCATCGAGTCAGTGATGCCATCCAGCCATCTCATCCTCGGTCGTCCCACTAGACTAGTTAAAATCTAGACTCTTCTAGATTAGTTAAAATCTGGTCCAGTGCACATCAGAGTCTTCCTGAAACTGCTTCTTAAAATACAGATTGCTACACTCCATCCCCAGAGTTTCAGCAGGTCTTGAGTGTAGGATCCAAGAATAAACATTTCTAATGTGTTTCTAGGTGATACTGATGCTACAGAAACCAGTTTGAGAACCACTGGCCAAGTCCACTGTGTCCCTGTTTTCTCATTTGTAAATGGGGGTGTTGTCCTGGATAATGCTTAAGGTACCTTTCAGCATCACATTTTATAACTCCCTGATTCCAACACACTGCCTAGACCTATACCCAAGAACCTCATTTTTTTATGTTTATTAATTTTCCCCAGGGCAATCTGTAAATATGGAAACTTAGTTTTAAACTATGATTTACTTTTGTTATTCTATAAGAATGATCCTTAAAACTACTCAGTTCAGTTCAGTCGCTCAGTCGTGTCCAACTCTTTGCGACCCCGTGCATCGCAGCACGCCAGGCCTCCCTGTCTATCATCATCTCCCGGAGTTCACTCAGACTCACGTCCATCGAGTCCGTGATGCCATCCAGCCATCTCATCCTCGGTCGTCCCCTTCTCCTCCTGCCTCCAATTTCTCCCAGCATCAGAGTCTTTTCCAATGAGTCAACTCTTCGCATGAGGTGGCCAAAGTACTGGAGTTTCAGCTTTAGCATCATTCCTTCCAAAGAAATCCCAGGGCTGATCTCCTTCAGAATGGACCGGTTGGATCTCCTTGCAGTCCAAGGGACTCTCAAGAGTCTTCTCCAACACCACAGTTCAAAAGCATCAATTCTTTGGCGCTCAGCCTTCTTCACAGTCCAACTCTCACATCCATACATGACCACAGGAAAAACCATAGCCTTGACTAGACAGACCTTAGTCGGCAAAGTAATCTCTCTGCTTTTGAATATGCTATCTAGGTTGGTCATAACTTTAGATTTCTGTTATTGATTGAAAGACTCAATATAAATGCAAAATACTGCATAGCACAGAATATGGTTGCAATTAATGGTTTCTGACAGATACCTCAGATTTTAACTTTGGAAGGATTGTCAGCAATTATTAAAAGGAACAGGCTTTACTCAGAAATTTTCAAAAGTAAAAATGGAAACTGTAAATATAGTAAATTGCTTTCTGAAAAAAAATTTAATTTTGTGTGTTCAATTGTGACACTCCCAAATTGCCTTATACTGCTTTCTCTGTTTTGCTAGAAAACAACAAGTATTCAATTTTGATGTTTTTTTTTTTTCTCTCTTCCTCTCTACTCTCCCCATTATCCCATTCCCTGCCAGTCCCTTAGGTATTTCTCCTGTCTTTCAGTAAATAGATATGAAGTTCAATGCCTGCAGTTTCCTCAAGGCTTTCAGTATATGCCAGGCTGATTTGCACATCTCTCTGAAAGTTGAAAGCTCCATAATAATATACATGTCATACTTCATCTGATTAGATAAAGTACTAAATTCCAGATCTGCTGTACAGAAAATAATAATAACAAAAAACTTCTCCTGCTAAAAGTATCATCTATATTATCTTAATCAAGCTTATTTATAAAGTACATTTTATATTCCCTTTGCTGTTATCCAGTGGGTATCATGACTGACTCTGTGACCCCAAAGACTCCAGCACGCCAGGCTCCTCTGTCTTCCACTATCTCCCAGTCATCTCCATTGAGCTAGTGACGCTATCTAACCATTCCATCTTCTGCCTCCTCCCCCTTTTCCTTCAATCTTTCCAAGCATCAGGGTCTTTTCCAGTGAGTTGACTCTTCACCTCAGGTGGTCAAACTTTTGGAGCTTCAGTATCAGTTCCTCTTTTGAATATTCAGGGCTTATTTCCTTAGGATTGACTGATTTGACTTCCACGCAGCTCAAAGGACTGTCCAGCACCACAATTCAAAATATCAGTTATTTGGCACTCAGTCTTCTTTATGGTCCAACTCTTTATGGTCCAATTCATACATGACTACTGGAAAAAACCAGAGTTTTGACTATACAGACCTTTGTTAGCAAAGTGATGTCTTTGCTTTATAATATGCTGTCTAGGTTGGCCATAGCTTTTTTTTCCCAAGGAGCAAGCCTCTTTTAATTTTATGGCTACAATTACCCTCCGCAGTGACTTGTATTCCCTAAGTAGGTATAAATGGAAATCTCTCATCTCAATATGGTCATCCTTTTTTGATTCCTGAAGTCCTTCTCCAAAGATTATGCTCTTAACCACTATACCATGATTTCATTGGTCATCTTTTCTTTCAATATTATCTCATTTTCAACATGATTTCCAAATTTCTACTTGTCTTCATGAGGGCTTCACGAAAATATCCTTCTATTTCTCTTAAAGTAGACTATTGCTTCTTCTTGTAAAATATTCCTCCTCTCTTTCTCTCAGGCTTATTCTTTGATATAACATTTATATGATTATGTATACTACAACTTGGAAATTTTCACACCATCCTCACCAACAGCATCTCATTAGATTCTTAAAACAATCCTATGAGTAGTCAAGACAAGTATAATTATTCCTATTTTACTGAAGATAAAAATCATAATTTTGAGATATGCACACACTTCAGAGATTAAATATAAGATTTATTTGTCTATGAAATGTATTTTCAATAAACTTGTCATAAAACTTTTCAAATAAACTAAAAATGAGAATAAGGAAAAGAAATATTTGTATATTAATTATAAATGTCACTTAATACTAACAAGATTGTTACATAAATTTTAATACAGTTACATAAATTTTAATCTTCATAATAACCTTTACTTAGGAGATTAATTATCTTCATACTGCTGCTGCTGCTAAGTCACTTCAGTCGTGTCCAACTCTGTGCGACCCCATAGATGACAGCCCATCAGGCTCCCCCCATCCCTGAGATTCTCCAGGCAAGAACACTGGAGTGGGTTGCCATTTCCTTCTCCAATGCATGAAAGTGAAAAGTCAAAGTGAAGTCGCTCAGTCATGTCTGACTGTTCGCGACCCCATGGACTGCAGCCCACCAGGCTCCTCCATCCATGGGATTTTCCAGGCAAGAGTACTGGAGTGAACCCCATAGATGACAGCCCATCAGGCTCCCCCCATCCCTGAGATTCTCCAGGCAAGAACACTGGAGTGGGTTGCCATTTCCTTCTCCAATGCATGAAAGTGAAAAGTCAAAGTGAAGTCGCTCAGTCGTGTCTGACTGTTCGCGACCCCATGGACTGCAGCCCACCAGGCTCCTCCATCCATGGGATTTTCCAGGCAAGAGTACTGGAGTGCGGTGCCATCGCCTTCTCCTGCTGTTGGGCAAATCAAGGGCAGAGAATGTAAATAACTTGCCTAAGAGTACATGCTAGTAAGTGGTGCAGCCAGATTCAAAATCAGCCAGGTGCCACCCCAGAACTTGCACTAGGAAGTATTAATGACATAATCTAAGATATAAATATATAAATACATTTATACATTGATTATTTCACAAGTAGAAATGTGCATGCAATTTTGCAAAATTGAGGGATCCAAGTTTGATGGGGTTAACTTCTATGAAGAATCTGTGTGTATGTATTCAGTCATTAAGTCATGTCTAACTCTTTGCAACCCCATGAACTGCAGCACACCAGGATTCCCTGTCCTTCACGATCTCCTGGAGTTTGCTCAAATTCATGTCCATTGAGTCAGTGATGCCATTGAACCATCTCATCTCTCCTTTTGGCTTCAAGCCTACCTAACCTCAAGATGGTATAGGAACTGTGGAATAGCTAGTGTAAAAGATGACAAAGTAGAATGATTTTAGAAGGAAGTGACCTCATTTCTTTTGTGTGGCTTCATTTTGACATCATTCAAAGAACTGACCCTTTTGAACTGTGGCATTGGAGAAAACTCTTGAAAGCCCCTTGGACAGCAAGGAGATCAATCCAGTCAGTCCTAAAGGAAACCAACCTTGAATATTGATTGGAAGGACTGGTGCTGAAGCTCCAATATTTTGGCCACCTAATGCGAAAAGCTGACCGACTCTTTGGAAAAGACCCGGATGCTCGGAAAGATGGAAGGCAAGAGGAGAAGGGGGCTACAGAGGATAAGGTGGTTGAATGCCATCACTGATTCAATGTACCTGAGTTTGAGCAAACTCCAGGAGATAACGAAGGACTGTGAAGCTTGGTGCGCTGCAGTCCTGAGGCTGCAAAGAGTCAGACACAACTTAGCAACTGAACAACAATTTTTACATACCATATATCAATTTTGAAAGGGTCATCATATCACAGTCTATTTTCAGAATAATCAAGGATTTTTTTTTCCAAAAAGTCTCCTAAAATCGAAACTTAAAATTCAAACAAGTCAAAGTAACAATGGTTTAGGTATACAGTTTGGTGCCCACAAGAAAATATACAGACACATATGCATATATATGTATGTATACACATATACCATTGTACCCCCTGTACATCACATACTCTTATAGCATATAAATTCCAGCTTGGGCCATTGTATCAGGATTAGAGTCGTAGTTATCAAGTCATCTCATCAGATTCAAATTCATCCATTCAAGGGAACATCAAAACACTCTAGAAAAATCAGAGCTTCAATCAAGTAGGGATCAAATAAAGAAGTTGCAGCGTACATATACCTTACTAATTAGTAGTCCTAGATTACTATGTGCTATACAGAGCTGTCAGCATTTATATGTATTACTTTATACAACAGCCCATCAGAGACTGCATTTTTGCTTTTAATAATAGCTAAAGAAACAAATGCAGAGAAATTATATGGTTTGCCTAAGGCTATGTGACTGTAATTTTTATTAATTTCTGAAGCTCAAATGCTTTGGTCAGAACTTGCACTCTCCATTTACTAGTGAGTGACCAGCAAGTGGTCATACTTCTTGATTTAGGTTTTCTCTTAAAAAACATCTGTCCCATGCATTGTGATTCAAATTAAATGAGTTTAGAATAGATCAAGTATGTAAAAAGCACTCAATCCAGTATCCAGTGGAGAAAAAGTATCCTACAAAGGGCAGATGTTGCTACTATAATGTCATGGTCCATAATTATCCTGGCATAGAAAGCAAATTACCTTTGTCATACATGTATTCAACAAATACTCTCAAGTGGACCACCTTTCCTCTATATTTTGCTGCCTTAGAAAGGTAAGAAAAAAGTATCTTAAACACAGTGATTTGTAAGAAGCCATCCTAGGGAAGCAAATTTTCTTAATTTTGCCTGAGAAAATACCACTTCACTTTGGCTTTCAGCCCCTACTGCCTTCCAGTCTTAGCCAGCAGCAAGCCGTTATACTTCCCAAATATTTGGTTAACTCTTAACATAAATAATGTAGGGGTTTGAACAAGAAAAAAATTCAATATAAAATCAACTTTTCTAAGTATACAGGAATTAGGTACAAGACTAGCACTTGTTAAACACTGGAAGGCATTGCTATATTGCAGATGGCTTCTGAATTACACAATTTTATCTCCTTCCCTGCAGATCTTCACCTGGCATAGTCTAGTCTGCCCAGCTCAAGCCCAGCAGTAGCACCTCCCTATCCTGAAGCCATAACCTCCTTACCACACCTTTGTTAATTTCACTTCTTAAAACAACACTGGCACCATGTCCAACTCCAAATCATCTCTGATTATTATAAGTTGACCAAAAGTTTCCTAACTATCAGATATACGAGCTTCCTGCAATCTTCATTTTCCTTGCAGCCTATGGAAGACAGGATAAGACAGTCAAGGAGCATGGATGCTAAGAATTCTTACACTCTCTGTTTAGTCACTCAGTCATGTCTGACTCTTTGCGAACCCATAGACTGTAGCCTGCCCGGCTCCTCTTTCCATAGGATTTTTCCAGCAAGAATACTGGAGTGGGTTGCCAGTTCCTCCTCCAAGGGATCTTCCTGATGCAAGGATTGAACCTGTGTCTCATGTATGATTCTTTTCCACTGAGCCATTGGGGAAGCCCTAAGAATTCTTACACTACTCTGGACATTATTTGCTATGTATTGGGGGAAGGAAGGAATGTAAAAATCATTTGCTAGACATTCTAACGTGAACTTTTGTCATTCAACACTTGTTTTAAAGTTACTGAAACATAAAAACACTCTATTCTCTAACAGAAGACTCAACAATTGTACAAGCTCAGGGCTTTTTGTTTTGTTTTGTTTTATTTTCTATCTGTGACACTTAAGTACTATTCCTGGTTTATAGTGGTAACTATTGCCTAAATTCTCTCAAAATAGGTCTTAGCTTTCAAAGTGCTGTCTCAGGAAGAAGTCTGTGATATGTTCTACATTTTTTTGCTGTTGTTGTCGTTCTTGTTGCTCTTTGTTTGTTTTAATGTTCTTTCCAGTGCCAGATATAACAAATAAGTCTCCAGTCTGAAAGATTCCTGAAAACACCGCCAATCTCTCCCATTAACTTCACTTGTCAGATAAGTGAAGACAGTCTCTCCCAATTTTCTAGTGATTTATTTATTAAAAGTTAAAATAGGTGTCCTAATTCATTATTCTGCTTTTATAGCTGATGAATTTTGTATTTAAACAAAAGCAAATATTTTAGCACTTAACTGGAAGTTCAATGAGGTCTAGCCCCTTCTAGTCTGGACACTGGCTATGTCATAAAAATTTATAGGAACACGTTTCCATTTTCAAGGGCAATTTTAGAACCTGCTGGATAAAATGGCTACAATTAGTTTGCACACTGGAAAACAGTCCAAGTTCATACCCACTTAAATGTTTAAATTGCCAGCTAATTGCACTCATCTGAACCCAACAGGATAATTCACCTTCAGGCTTCTAAATCCAAGGCCAATCATTACAGAGACTGAAATGAGCAGGGTGGCACTTGGGTGCTTCCAGAACTGTGCTGTGTGCTATGTGCTGCCTCCTGTGATAATGACAAAGAACTCTGTCACTAGCTCTCCCATACAGCAAACTGAGAAGCAGGGACTAGCGCGTGCTCCATCTTCACACCTGCTTGGAAAGGAAGTCTGCATTCTCCAGAGAGAAAACTACAGAAAAACAAGCAGCTTACCTACACAGCAGAGCAAGGCTCAAGACAAAGTCCTTTGGAGAATGAACCCTCAGGGTTTTAGACTCAAGAAAAAGGATGTGTCCTAATTGAAAAGGGCAATATTAGATTACTCTTTGAAAGGACTTGGCATCTATTTATTTTACTTGCTTGGTGTTTCAATTATCAGTGATTATTTTGCAGAGGAGATCTGGCCTTCAAGTACTATTTACTCGCTGAGTTTTTATCAGTGAGCTGGCAATAGAACAAATGTCCTTTCCTGTGCCATGTTTTCAGAGATTTTCTTTTCCTCTTTTGCGTGAAATTATTCAACACAGCAAAAATAAAGGAGAGAAGAGGAATTGGTGAATGCTTTTCTTCACAAAGCATGAAGAGAATTTTAAGAGTGCAATTTCACAACCAATGACACTCCCAGCAAAAGTCATTCACAACTAATTATGAAAGAAAGTTACAACCTTTTAAAACATTAGTGTGAAGAGCTAAAGAAACTATAGGCTTGAAATTATATGGATCCCTATACATTAGGTACAGTTTTCAGTAAGTGAACCATTTTTTAATAGTCATGTCAAATTCAAGCATTTTTCCTGTGAGAAAAGAATGGATAAAATAATTGAATTAGACCAAATGTATGAAAACACTTTAAAGCAATAATATTAGGTTGCAAAATATTTAATCAGACATGGTTTATATCCTTCTGTTCAAGGTCATGTCCCACACTTTAACCCTCCAAACATGTTCCATTCTCAGGGCCTTTGAAGTTGTTGTTTCACAGACTTTGTATCAAATGTCTCAGGGCCTCTGCACATGCTTACTTGCATCTGGATGTTCCTGACCACTATACCTACATGGCTCACTCGATCATCTCCTTGAAACCTCTGTCCACTGATCCTCTTCAGTGAGGGTTCCCTGTCTTCATCAGGAACTGTAATGTTAAGCTCTGCCCCCAAACTCTAGTCCCTTTCTCTGCATAGCACTCACCATAATCTAACATAGAATAGAACTCCTTATTTATACTGCTGTCTCACTTTCCCAGCTAGTTCACAAGTGGGACAGGGTTCTTTTGTCTAGTTTTCATTGCTGTATCCTTAGTAGATAAAGCTATTCCTGGGGGTGCCCCTTATTTATATTATCTTTGCAGAAGTCAACCCAATGTTTGATACTAGTTTTTATTTGGATTCTTTTAAGAGTCATCCACATGCTTCAAGTATCATTAGGAAGAAAATAAAGATCTTTATAAAAGTATAACTTCTGTCACTAAAAATATTAGTTAATATTATATGTGTACTTTGCCAATGCTGGGAATGGAGTAATACCAGAAGACAAAGAAATTTGCTGTTAGTCATGTTTTATCTGCCATATAGCAAACCTTAATGACAACATGCTTCTTTAGGCAGGAATGTGAAATCTCAAGCTATATATATGGTGATTAAGAAGAAAAAAAATTCTAAATTCAAAACAAATTAGACACCTGATAAATTCATGTGGAATTGATCCTGGATTATTCTTTGCTTTGAAAATGTATTTATTACTTAATAAACTGTGAAGGAACAAAAACAGTCTCTTAATATTTAATTCAAAGTAGGATACTATAAAAATAGTCTTGATAAATCTGGGCTATTCTCTATACTTCAAAATAGCCAATAGCACCCCGTCGGAGACCCCAGATTCAAGGGACTCCAGCAAGAACAGCCAGACAGAAATTACAATAATCAAAGAGGGAGGGAGAATACATTTCAATTAATGCCTTCAGAGGGAATTCCCAGGTGGTGCTAGTGGCAAAGAACCTGCCTGCCAATGGAAGAGACACAGGAGACCTGGATTCTATTCCTGGGTCTTCTAGATTCCCCTAGAAGAGGGCATGATGATCCATTCCAATATTCTTGCCTGGAAAATCCCCATGGAAAGAGAAGCCTTGCAGACTACAGTCCATAGGGTCACAAAGAGTCAGACAGGACTGAAGTGACTTAGCAGAGCACGGTAATGTCTTCAGAAGTATTTACCTTGCTAATACCTAATCAAAAAGAAATTCAGGGTCAGGAGTCTAGCAGAGCCCCAAACATCCTAATCCCCTATCTCTTACAGCAAAGATACACAAACACACAATATCACACACACACACCCTGCATTACTAAATCAGCAGAACTTTCCACTCAGTTCAGTTCAGTCACTCAGTTGTGTTCGACTCTTTGCCACCCCATGGGCTGCAGACACAAGCCTCCCTGTCCATTACCAACCCAGAGTTTACTCATGCCCATCGAGTTGGTGATGCCACCCAGCCTTCTCTTCCTCTGTCGTCCCCTTCTCCTCCTGCCCCCAATCCCTCCCAGCATCAGGGTCTTTTCCAATGAGTCAGCTCTTTGCCTCAGGTGGCCAAAGTACTGGACTGTCAGCTTCAGAATCAGTCCTTCCAGTGAATATTCAGGACTTATTTCCTTTAGGATGGACGGCTTGCATCTCCTTGCAGTCCAAGGGACTCTCTAGTCTTCTCCAAAGACTAGAGAGTAACCACAGTTAAAAAGCATCAATTCTGCGGTGCTCAGCAACTCAGTCCAACTCTCACATCCATACATGCCCACTGGAAAAACCATAACTTTGGCTAGACAGACCTTTGTTGGCAAAATAATGTCTCTGCTTTTTAATAAGCTGTCTAGATCAGTCATGGCTTTTTACCCAAGGAGCAAGCATCTTTTAATTTCATGGCTGCAATTACCATCTGCAGTGATTATGGAGTCCAAGAAAATAAAGTCTCTCACTGTTTCCATTGTTTCCCCATCTATTTGCCATGAAGTGATGGGACCAGATGGCCATGATCTTAGTTTTCTGAACGCTGAGTTTTAAGCCACTGTTTCCATTCTCATCTTTCACTTTCATCAAGAAACTCTTTAGTTCTTGTTCGCCTTTTGCCAGAAGAGTCGCGTCATCCGCATTTCTGAGGTTATTGATATTTCTCCCGGCAATCTTGATTCCAGCCTGGCATTTCATGATGTACTCTGCATATAAGATAAATAAGCAAGGTGACAATATACAGCCATGACATACTCCTTTCCCAATTTGGAACCAGTCTGTTGTTCCATGTCCAGTTCTAACTTCTGTTTCTTGACCTCCATACAGATTTCTCAGGAGGCACGTCGTGTGGTCTGGTATTTCTATCTCTTTACGAATTTTACAGAGTTTGTTCTGATCCACACAGTCAAAGGCTTTGGTATAGTCAATAAAGCAGAACTAGACATTTTTCTGGAACTCTCCTGCTTTTTCAGTGATCCAAGGAATGTTGGCAATTTGATCTCTGCTTCCTCTGCCTTTTCTAAATAAAGCTTGATCATCTGGAAGTTCTAGGTTCACGTATTGCTGAAGCCTGGCTTGCAGAATTCTGAGCATTACTTTGCTAGCATGTGAGATGAGTGCAATTGTGCAGTAGTTTGAGCATTCTTTGGCGTTGCCTTTCTTTGAGATTGGAATGAAATATGTCCTTTTCTAGTCCTGTGGCCACTGCTGAGTTTTCCAAATTTGCTGGCATATTTAGTACAGCACCTTCACAGCATCTTTTAGGATTTGAAGTAGCTCAACTGGAATTCTTTTACCTCCACTAGCTTTGTTCATAGTGATACTTCATAAGGAACACTTGATTTCGCATTCCAGGATGTCTGGCTCTAGCAGAGTGATCACACCATCAAGGTTATCTGGGTCATGAAGATCTTTTCGTATCATTTTTCTGTATATTCTTGTGACCTCTTAATATCTTCTACTTCTATTAGGTCCATTCTATTTCCATCTTTTATTGTGCCCATCTTTGCATGAAATGTTCCCTTGGTATCTCTAGTTTTCTTGAAGAGATCTCTAGTTTTTCACATTCTATTGTTTTCCTCTATTTCTTTGCACTGATCACTGAGGAAGGCTTTCTTATCTCTCCTTGCTATTCTTTGTAATTGCATTCAAATGGGTATTTTCTCCTTTGCTTTTCACTTCTCTTCTTTTCTCAGCTATTTGTAAGGACTTTTGCCTTTTTGCATTTGTTTTTCTTGGGGATGGTCTTGATCACTGCCTCCTGTACAATCTCACGAACCTCCATCTATAGTTCTTCAGGCACTCATCAGATCTGATGCCTTGAATCTATTTGTCACTTCCACTTGATTTAGGTCATACTGAACAGTCTAGTGATTTTCTCTACTTTCTTCAATTTAAGTCTGAATTTGACAATAAGGAGTTCATGATCTGAGCCACAGTCAGATCCTGGTCTTGTTTTGCTGACTGTATATTGCTTCTCCACCATTGGCTGCAAAGAAAATAATCAATCTGATTTCAGTAGTGACCATCTGGTGATGTCCCTGTGTAGAGTCCTCTCTTGTGTGGTTGGAAGAGGGTGTTTGCTATGACCATTGCATTCTCTTGGCAAAACTCTGTTAGCCTTTGACCTGCTTCATTTTGTACTCCAAGGGCAAATTTGCCAGGTATTCCAGGTATGTCTTTACTTCCTACTTTTGCCTTCCATTCCCCTATAATAAAAAGGACATCTTTGGGTATTAGCTCTAGATGGTCTTGTAGGTCTTCATAGAACCATTCAGCTTCAGCTTCTTCAGCATTACTGGTCAGGGTATATACTTGGATTACTGTGATACTGAATGGTTTGTCTTAGAAACGAACAGAGATCATTCTGTCATTTTTCAGATTACATTCAAGTACTGCATTTCAGACTCGTTTGCTGACCATGATGGCTACTCCATTTCTTCTATGGGATTCTTGCCAACAGTATAGACATAATGGTCATCTGAGTTAAATTCACCCATTCCAGTCCATTTTAGTTTGTTCACTCTTGCCATCTCCTGTTTGAGTACTTCCAATTTGCCTTGATTCATGGACCTAACATTCCAGGTTCCTATGCAATATTGCTCTTTACAGCATAGGACTTTACTTCCATCACCAATCATATCCACAACTGGGTGTTGCTTTTGCTTTGGTTCTGTCTCTTCGTTCTTTCTGGAGTTAGTTCTCCACTGATCTCCCGTAGCTTATTGGGCACATACCGACCTGGGGATCTCATCTTTCAATGTCCTGTCTTTTTGCCTTTTCATGCTATTCATGGGGTTCTCAAGGCAAGAATACTGAACTGGTTTGCCAATCCCTTCTCCAGTGGATCACGTTTTGTCAGAACTCTCCACCATGACCCATCCTTCGTGGGTGGCCCTACATGGCATGGCTCATAGTTTCAATGAGTTAGACAAGGCTGTGGTCCATGTGATCAGTTTGGTTAGTTTTCTGTGATTGTTGTTTTCATTCTGTCTGCCCCCTGATGGATAAGGATGGCAATTCATAATTATGTTTGTGTAATAATAAAATTAAATTTCAGATGTCTTAAATGATCATTCAGTTTGATGTAATTTTTATCTCTCAGTCTCATTATAAATAACCACCAAAACATTTTCTTGTAAAAGATGGAAAGTCTGTCTGTGTTATAAATTTCACTTTTATTGTTACTGAAGCCAAGCTCCCTCTGCTTACAACATGGTAGGCCAATAAATCCTGCAGATGAGTTGCTGAGACAAGGAATTCAACATTATTTGGAGAGCCCACTGACCCAGATGATGGCAGAGGGCTCAAAATAACAATCTTGTTGGGGCCTGGATGGTAGGTTCTTTTATGGATCAGAGATAGCGGGGAGGTGAGGAAACAAAAAGACCATTCAATTGTTGCAAATATCTCCTAGAATGTCAAGCTTCAGGCAGGGGGATGTGCTAGTTTCACTTCCTTATAGCCATTTCACAGGTGGTGTGAAATGGAAGATCTGACATATCAAAAAGCAAGGATACCACAGCTATCTGTGATTCTGCCCCCAAACCCATCACAAATGTGAATTTCTGAGCCATGCCAGCAAGCAGCAGACAAGTGGTACCATTCCCTACACAAGGAACTTAAGAATGTCACAGTCCTTCAAAGGTGGGCAGGATTAGCTTATCTCCCTGTGAGCTAAACAAAGGCACTTTAGCTTAAGGGTAGGGCAGAGAAGGGGCAGGGTTTCCAGAGGCAGGCCATTAAGTATGGTATAATAAAAATGATGGCCAAAAAAAAAAAAAAGATTAAAGTCACGGAAAAAGATTCAGTATGGAGTCAAAATTAACTTTCCAGTTACGTTATTTCTCAAAGTTTATAGTAGATCTATACCACTTCCCTGATTTAAAAAAAAAAAAAAACTTGCTGGAAATTCACTATTTAAGAAACAATCTAAGCTTTAAAAATGGAAATTTTGACCAATCTTCATTTCCAAGGTGCAGGGAAAAAAAAAAAAGAGAGAAACACTTCATTCTATTAATCAGGATTAGGGTTTAAATACTACCTCTCCTGTTTTAAACTTGAGACAGTACTTTATTCCTTGGGAGATCATTTTACCTAGAATTCTTCTTTAAAAAACAAACAAAATTTTGTAATTCTCCCTTACTTGTTCTGTAACTGTAAGCTAATTGCTTTGTCTTTCTAAGTTCAATTTCCACACCTCTAAGACAGAGACTATGCCAACAACTTTGAAGAGTTGTTGATAGGATCAAAGATAATTTGTGTCAAGCACTTTGCAAAACATCTGGCTCATAGTAGGTCCTCTGTGTTGTTACTGGACAATTAATCTTGCAACATAAAGCTTAATTTTTTCAAAGTCAAAAGGAAATTGTCTGCTCAAGATCTTCTAAACACACAACGTTTTTTGGAAATTTAGTTTAGAAATGATCAAGGTTAAATTGAAATGAATTGCAATATAAGACCATCTACAAATTTGGTTTTATCTGTTATTTGCTACTATTTAGTTGCCTATCCCAGGTGGCTTAGTGGTAAAGAATCTGCTTGCCAATGTAGTAGATGCTGGTTTGATTCCTGGGTGGGGAAGATCCCCTGAAGAAGGAAATGGCAAACCACTCCAGTATTCTTGTACTGTATTCTTGTATTATCCAGTATTGCCTGGAAAATCCCATGGACAGAAGAGGTAGGCGGGTTTGCAAAATAGTTGGACATGACTCACTGACCAAACATCAACAACTCAATGGAATCACAAAGTCATTTCTAATGAATTGACATGAATGATATTCTTATTCCAAAAGTTTCCTAGTTGGTCTTTATTTTAAAAGTGAAAAACAATTAATTGGCTATATATAAATTATTTTCTTATCACTCTAACATTTTTTAAAACTTCAGAACTAGATTTTAGCTAAATAATTATTAATATGATTTATTAGTTTTGACAAATATACATAGTAACATAAGATGTTAACAATTTGGGAAACAGTATGAAGCATATGGGAACTCTTTAGGTTCTTTGCAACTTTTCTCTAATCCTAAAACTACCCTAAAGTTTCCTGGTGGCTCAGATAGTAAAGAGTCTGCCTACAACGTGGGAGACCGGGGTTCAGTCCCTGGGTGAGGAAGATCCTCTGGAGAAGGCAATGGCAACCCACCTCAGTGCTCTTGCCTGGAAAATCCCGTGGATGGAGGAGCCTGATAGGCTACAGTCCATGGGGTCGCAAAGAGTCAGACACGACTGAGCAACTAAACTTTCACTTTCACCCTAAAATTAAAAATTTACTTTCTAAAATCAGAACTGTGACCCTATTAAGTTACAAAAGGCAAAGTCCATTAAAGTGTCAGAATTTAGAATAGGTTTAGAAGCAACTTGTTCCTATTAAATCAAAAAGTTTATTTTTTATTAAAAATTACAGGAATTAGTTTGGACAGAGGCCATAGATTTTTAGGTCATCAACTCTGCCTTTATGAAGGTCAGACATCCATCATCTTAACTGCAGACTTAGTCAGTGCTCCATACTGATCTCACTCAAAAGGAAGGGAAAGAACATATGTTACCCACCAAGGAGACTGAGTTGTTTCATCATTGAAAATGCTCACTAAAGCCAGATATTGAACATAATTTGTAAGACTGTAGGAGAAAAAAGATTGCAGAAATAGATCATATAAGGACCAGTGATGTTAAAATTAACTACTCTTCGGTTGTGACAAAGTCAAAGTGTGTTTCTAGTAAACAATCTGGAGGAAACAATGCAACTAACGTTTGGTAGATTACGCACAAATGTGTGATTAAGGGGAAGGCGCTTTTGATTATTTATCAGTAAGATGGAATTACATGGAAGGAACATTTTGCTTTATGTAACGTCTATCCTGGTTAAGCAATGGAACATACAATAAAGGATTAAAATATACAGCCCTCCTCTAGACTACACCAGTTGTTGAGACCATCCTGTACAGCTTGTAACATCAGTTTGTTTACAATTATCTTGCCTAAACTAAAAAATAGCAAACAAAGGTTTTAGAAGAATAACAGGGGTAATTTTATATTCCTTCATGAAGACTCACATCTTCCCTTAATTAATAAAAGCTTCATGAATTAAAAAAAAAAACTTTTGTTACATAAACTGCCTTTTTTACATTTATGATACAAAGGAAGACAATTTACAAGACAAGCTATCAAGATGGTTTTGTTTGGTCTCTGGCTCTCAGATTTCCCATTCATGACAGTCATTAGGCAGAGACTATATGCAATCTGGAACTCAGTCTCTAATGCACTAATAATGCCTTTTGACGTATGTATGCAATAAAGAGACAATCACCTCTAATGCAATCAGTTGTATGCATTATTTACACCCTCCAGTGCATTAGCAAGGAATATGAGGATCCAGGGAAAAATCAATGGTGTCTGCTTGCTTTTCTATTCTGTCAGTGCCATTGCTACATGTTATAGCATACATAAAGAATTTTCCCTGATATGGTTATACACGCTGTGCTTTCAGATTCTCAATGAAAACCTTCATTCCACTTTCTCCACATCTCCAGTTCATTGATCTGTCCAAAATGTAGTGCTCAAGACAAGACAGAGGTTCTTATCTGCCTCCTTGTCCAGAGGTCAGTTTAAAAACTATCACTCCATTACAATGATTTTTTTTAACCAATTATTTTTCATCTCACCAAATATATTTCTTCAAATGACACAAATTCTTGTTTTTTTTAAACCAAATACAATTTTATCATTAAACCATTTGTATGAACCACTGATTTTTTTTTAATAACTCTAATTCAACTGAGCTACACAATTTTATCTTTAAACCATTTGTATTAACCCCATTTTTTTTTTTTTAATAACTCTAATTCAGCTAAGCTAACATTTGTTCTTTTTCCACTGGGGGTTTAGTGTTAGGCTGACTCAATTTACAGCTGACCTCACCTCATGAACATCCACTGGCACAGAATAAAACACACAACACTGCCTGATACTGATGTTTCCATGGCAATCATTCTAGGAATAGTGCAGATGCGTTGTGATTTATGGAAATAGGAATAAGTAAGTGATCTTTTTTAATACTAAGTATGATCTTCATCTGACAACAAAGCTTTTCTATTTGAGTAGAACATTGTGACTTAATTTTTTTTAACTTTTTTTTTGTCTTGTTTCTTGGTCTAGATTAGCTCTTTATTTTAACCATAAATTAGCTCAGCACACTATATTTTGGTAAAAGATTGCTTCAAATAGTTATATGATTGTGACATGAACTGTCTTTCATTTCCTTTAATCTCTCAACTTGAAAATATCCCATACTATTGGAGACAAAGCAATGTCACACTGAAATTTAATATTGGTGAATAAGCAGGCAGTGTGACTATATTTAGAAATGCAAATGTTTGGTCTCCTGGTAATTTTAATTAAAAGTTAGGTACATTAAGAAACAATACTTCTTCCAAATATGCTTACACCCAAATATATTAAGTTCAGTAAGTACAAATGTACAGTAGGAAAGATATTTTTGAAACAAAATAGAAACTTTGGTAAGAAACTGAACACTGCAGATTGAATCCAATTTTTCTATTGATTTTTATTTTTTTAATATAAATTTATTTATTTTGATTGGAGGTTAATTACTTTACAATATTGTATTGGTTTTGCCATACATCAACATGATTGGAAGGAAGTCCCTGAGGCAGGTGCTTCCTGGGTGGCACTAGGGGTAAAGAATCTGCCTGCCAATGCAGAAGATGCAGAGAGGAGGTTTGACCCCTGGGTCAGGAAGATCCCCTGGAGGAGGAAATGGCAACCCACTCCAGCATTCTTGCCTGGAGAATCCCTTGGACAAAGGAGCCTGGCAGGCTACGGTCCATAAAGTCACAAAAAGTGGGACATGACTGAAGCAACTTAGCACATACACATGTACCCGGAGGCAGTGCTTCTAAAAATCCTTGGTGCCTAAACATTACCCAGGGTCCCTGTTAAAGGTACATCTATTTAACATCATTCACAGAAGATCTAACGCATTAGGTGAGGTAGATGAAAGTAGTTGAGGACCACACTCTGAGAAGCATGGTCCTAAGGGGTCACTGACACAGTTTTCACATGTCTAAATGAAAAATAAAATTATCTGCCTTTTTGTTTTGTTGTTCAGTCACTCAGTCATGCCCAATTCTTTGCAGCCTCATGGACTGCAGCAGGCCGGGCTTCCCTGGCCTTCGCCATCTCCCGAAGCTTTCTCAAACTCACATCCATTTAGTCGATGATGCCATCTTTAAAGAGAATGTGAACATATGTTCACAGGCATTTATATGTTTAACCAAATCTCTGGGTACCCCATGACCAATCAAGTTAACACGTGAAAATAAGCATCATACTAGGCCTAGAGATTTTATTTAGTTGTGGTTACTTGTTAAAATTTTCTGTTCATCCAGACTTAGATTTCTTGCAACCAGGCTCTTTTTGCCAGAGAAGCTCTTTGTTTCTTAAGGGTGTGTGTGTGTGTATTTTATTTGTTGTAGGATAGAGGGGTTGTATCAGTTCAGTTGCCCTTCCCCTCGTATGTCCCCATCTGGCTACCAGATCTCCAGTTTTCCTAGGCTGTGACTGGAACAAACATCTCTGTGGGCCTTCAGGACGCCAGGGCTTCCCAGGTGGCGTTAATGCTAAAGAATCCACCTTCCAATATGGGAGAGTGTGACATCTGATCCTGGAGAAGGAGACGGACCAAAAGAAGACAATTCCTGGACTTTCTGGTAGCCCGGTGGCTAAGAATCAGGTTTCCAGTGTAGGGGGCCTGGGTTGGATCCCTGGCAAGGCAACTAGGTCAATAAGTAACTTGATTTTCTGCTTTATAACAGTTAAAGCTGTTTTTCTTTTTGCTTGTATCTTTACATTTTTTTTTTTATTATTATTCAGTGAAAACAGTCTCTAGTTATCTTTTTCTCCACTTTGGTTTCCCAAGTGAATTAAACATCCCCAAACAATAGTGTCTTGCCCTACCAAATAATGAAAAATAGATAATGCCAAAAATGTTTCAAAAATAAGAATGTGTTCTGTTTCAGGATGTTATTTTTTGGCAGCTAATCAATTTGATTAGTGAGTTTTTATTTGAAAATGTTACTGTTCTTATGGTAAGAGAGCAATCTTTCCCACTGAGCACTTGGCACTCAGAGCTGTAAAACCTACAAAGAAAAATATGACAACCCTCTTGTGTTTCTATAGCAGCAAAGTACTTCTAGGGAATGCAGAAAAAGTAAAAAAGATTATGTATCAACTTCAGTTTATTCTCCTCTTACTATTCTTACATAATCACTAATCTTCACAAATATCTTTGTTCTTTTTTGCAGAAAGAGTAAGGATATGTTTAACGTAATTATACTTTCATATTAACTTTGTACCTTTTTAACAGTTTAAAGTACTTTTATATTTCCTTAACAATTGTAATAACCCACATGAGGCAAAAAATTTCTCTTGTTTGAAGAAACAACTGAGGCTTTGAGGTACTTAAGGAAGGTCATAAAAGTCAAATAGCCAGTTACTGCCAAAACCTTGTTTCAATACAGAACTTTCCATTCATGGATCCAACAAAAGTTTGTTCACTAAGAATCTACTATATTCAATCCAGAGACAGTGCTGGGCATCTGGAATGCAGTGATGGATATTCTTTTTTTTTTTTTTTTCTTAAAAAAAAAAAAAAAAACATACATAGTCTAATGAAGGCAGAAATAGATGTAAAGCAATGATTACTCTGGGCTTCCCAAATGGCACACTGGTAAAGAATCCACCTGCCAATGCAGAAGACACTGGTTTGATCCCTGGGTTGGGAAGATCCCCTGGAGAAGGGAATGGCTACCCACTCCAATATTCTTGCCTGGAGAATTCCATGGGCAGAGGAGGCTGGTGGGCTACAGCTTATGGGGTTGCAAAGAGTCAGACACAACTGAGCAAACCCACACATACATGAAAAATGTAGCTGGTGCTATTGCTTCACAGAGCAAGGATCAAGGTGGTGTCTCTTGGAAGACTTCCTAGAAGACATGATTCATGAGCAGATCTTGAAAAATTATTGAATAAATAAATGATCAGGATTTAATGAGGCAGACAGCACAGAGAAAGAGATTGGGCAAACAGCAAAAAAGTGCACACAGGTGTGAAAGCAGGAAGGAACATACCTTCAGGAACAGTAAGTCCTTTAAGGCTGCAGCTGAGATTGTGAGCTGGGGTAGAGGGTGAGTTTACAGATATCAGTAGGGAATACATTATGAAGAACTCTGTTGTGCTTTAAGGAGTTTTCCCTAAAAAACATAGGGAATCAAATAAGGGATTTAAGGAGGAATAACATGGTTAGATTTACATTTTCCAAAGATCACGTGAACTAATTTTTGAAGAGTAAATGATGTGAGGCAGTATTTGAAGCAAGGAATCCATTTCAGTTCAGTTCAGTAGCTCAGTCGTGTCTGACTCTTTGCGACCCCATGAACCGCAGTACGCCAGGCCTCCCTGTCCATCAACAACTCCCAGAGTTTATTCAAACTCATGTCCCTTGAGTCAGTGATGTCATCCAACCATCTCATCCTCTGAAGCCCCTTCCCCTCCCGCCTTCAATCTTTCCCAGCATCAGGGTCTTTTCCAATGAGTCAGTTCTTCACATCAGGTGGCCAAAATATTGGAGTTTCAACTTCAGCATCAGTCCTTCCAATGAATATTCAGACTGATTTCCTTCAGGATGGACTGGTTGGATCTCCCTGCAGTCCAAGGGACTCTCAAGAATCTTCTCCAACACAACAGTTCAAAAACACCAATTTTTCAGTGCTCAGCTTTCTTTATAGTCCAACTCTCACATCCGTACCTGACTACTGGAAAAATCATAGNACTTCAGCATCAGTCCTTCCAATGAATATTCAGACTGATTTCCTTCAGGATGGACTGGTTGGATCTCCCTGCAGTCCAAGGGACTCTCAAGAATCTTCTCCAACACAACAGTTCAAAAACACCAATTTTTCAGTGCTCAGCTTTCTTTATAGTCCAACTCTCACATCCGTACCTGACTACTGGAAAAATCATAGCTTTGACTAGATGGACCTTTGTTGGCAAAGTAATGTCTCTGCTTTTTAATATGCTGTCTAGATTGGTCAGAACTTTCCTTCCAAGGAGCAAGCATCTTTTAATTTCATGGCTGCAGTCATCATCTGCACTGATTTTGGAGCCCCTCAACTGGAAAAATCATAGCTTTGACTAGATGGACCTTTGTTGGCAAAGTAATGTCTCTGCTTTTTAATATGCTGTCTAGATTGGTCAGAACTTTCCTTCCAAGGAGCAAGCATCTTTTAATTTCATGGCTGCAGTCATCATCTGCACTGATTTTGGAGCCCCTCAAAATAAAGCCTGCCACTGTTTCCATTTATATATGAAGCTAAAATGAAGATTTAGTTGAATCAATGATACTGATTAGTAGACTATCTTTTTAGGGTACAGTTTATTATTTAAGACATTCAATTTTTTAACCAATTATTTTCCAATCCAGCTCCTTGATTTTAACAGCTGGCACATGGAGATATGGAAACCATCCTGGTATTTTCATGGTCAAATAACTGACGGAGAAGTTTATGCTGATGTGTTTTCGGTCACAGCAGAAGAATGAATATGAGGTTTTATTTGTCAAGTTACAGCTTTTATCACCTGTTATCCTTCTCTTTCCTGTAACTCTTGAATAATTAAGTGAAATTCCAAGAGAGAACAAATAAGCGTTCATATAAAGATTTTAAACGCCAAAAATTGTTCAACAAAATGATCTACTTTAAGCAAAGTCCAGATGCAATTAGGCAGGAGATACTTTGGCTCTGTTTTGTTAAATGTGCCAAAGAAAAAGTGAGGAGAAATTTAAAAATAAATAAATGTTTAATCATGTTAATCTGTACTGTCCTCATTATGTTATATATGTTATATTCATAATTTGTTGCTTTTAATGATACAATCCTCTTTAGTAGATTTAGACTAACAAAACTTGAAATAATTTTGGATTAGAGCTAAACTGTATTTTTCCGTGCCTAAAGTCTGTCTTCTGGCAGGAGCCACACTGATAATACTTAGATTTGTACTGGTAGAAATATTGCAGAAGAAACTTAACCATGAATAATTGATGAGATGTCCACAATGTCAAAGATTTTCTTAGCAGAGAAAAGAGATTTGATTTCAGAAGAGCTCAAATCATGTGAAACATTTCATACTAGTTTCTAATTGAGTGAAAATTAATTGGCATTATATATATATTTTTTATGAGCTAAGAAAGTGTGGTCATGATAAATGGAGGATAGTTGATTTGATTAGCTAAAGCAATTTCCAGGCAATTTTCTTAAATTAGAAACTTATTTGTTTTTGAGAACAAAATATTTGCAATTATGGTGATCTAGATTGAACGACATTAAGAATTACGGCTCTTCTCTCTTACAGTTAGAAGACACATAGAGCCCCACACCCCGACACCCACCCCTGCCCCATTATTAAAAGTTTTGGATATTTTTGTTACTGTGCACAAAATAAAAATAAAATTTTAGAGATAAGTAACTTTTTCATTTTTTAAGAAAATAATCGCTGGGCTGAAGGCAGGCCATTCAGAATTTATTTATAGATTCCCCTACAGTTTTTTTTAATAATAGATTCTTAGCATAACCATCATCTAAGGTAAAATTGGCACTATTAGGCAGGAGGAGAAGGGGACGACCGAGGATGAGATGGCTGGATGGCATCACGGACTCGATGGACGTGAGTCTGAGTGAACTCCGAGAGATGGTAATGGACAGGGAGGCCTGGCGTGCTGTGATTCATGGGGTCGCGAAGAGTCGGACATGACTGAGCAACTGAACTGAACTGAAGAGCACCTATTAAAAGGCACAATTGTAAATTGCATTACTATTTTTCATATATCTGAATCTGGACATTTCTTTGCTAATAAATGTTTTAAGAACCCTCCCAGAGACTCACTAGTTGATTCAACATTTACTTTCCGACATAAAATATGCATTTATTTATCTGATTTATCTGACATATTTTCAATGTCAGATTCATTATTATGATGAATTTAGGGTTCATGTTGAAATCACAGTTTGCCCATAGAGTCTTGATATATGACATACCTCTATCAGTGTTTACAAAGACTTCCATACGTTGGAAGAGAATGGTCTATGTCTGTGGAGGCTCAGATGTTCTTCACATTGAG
Source organism: Cephalophus harveyi (assembly GCA_006410635.1). Classification (NCBI taxonomy): domain Eukaryota; kingdom Metazoa; phylum Chordata; class Mammalia; order Artiodactyla; family Bovidae; genus Cephalophus; species Cephalophus harveyi. Next base: position 141,305 of record SJYT01032774.1, read on the forward strand.
AATCTTATTTGGTTGCATTTGAAAGAGTCATTTCACAACTCCACTGTCTTCATACTGATTTTAATTTAGATATTAAATGATTTTTTCTGAGATTCTACCTAAGAGCCTAGAGAGTGAATTTTGTTTAAGCCATGAAACTTTTCTCTTAAGTAGGACCATTACAAACATACCCTAGAAATGTGGTGAAAATCCATCTATCATTCAAAACTAATGTTGTTTATATTGAAAGAGCATGCTGCAGTCCATGAGGTCACAAAGAGTCAGACACCACTGAGTAACTGAACTAAGTCATACTAAAAGAGAAGCAGTTTTGAATAATAGTAACCCTGGAAACTAACTGAGATTCTGCATTTACAAGAGGTTTATGTGTAGGCATTTGGGCAAATAACAAAGAGGAGTAAGAATCATGTGCACTGTGGTCATCCCAGAGAGTAAATACCTTTCCCAGAATAATCTTTTATTTTGGTATTTGTATTCATTATAAAGAAGTTTAATAGAGCTTTCACATGAAAAATAGTTTAAATGAAAGGAAATGGCAAAAGAAAAGATAAAGCATAGCATTATCTCAAACCTTGTTTTGACAATGATTTCTCTAATAAGATGGCTATTTTCTGTATACAGGAAAATTTCTTTCTAACCACAAGTGGGACATGACAGGAATATGGAGACAGTGAGAGATTAAGGAAATTTCATACTTTCACATGTCCAAAGTCAATAAGGTAATAATTGAATCTGGTCCATTCTGTGCGCCCATAGTTCCCAGCAGAGCTCTAGTCTTGAGAGATTTGTGTTCATTCGATGGCACATAGGGAAGGAATGGAATGCTATTGAAGGTGATGCAATTCAATCCTGGTCAGTAAACAGTCTTGGTTTCAAACAATTCAGATAAAGTCTAGCACCCTGATACTATGACTCTGAAATACGTGAGTGATGAAATTGAATAAAATAATAACAAGACTAAAACCTCCTTTGTAAGTACATTTTCTCCATAGTTTATGAAATCTTCTCTTAGATAGTGTTGGACAGGCTGCTATTTGCTCATCAAAAGGCTAAAAGCTTGGCACCTGCTCTGAAGAGGTCAAGAAGGCCGGCTGACATAAACTGGCACAACTTTAGTGTCATTACCGTAAACTTAAGATACCGTGACACCTCATCATTCAAATGGGAAAAGCTACAAGTTAATGGCACTCTTTCAGGCAAACAATGTCAGCTTAATCAGGTCACAAGAAAGTATTACAAGGAGAAATGCAGCCTCTTTAAGAATATAACCTGGTTTTAAAAATAGTTGTCTTATGTGAGGATACTGTAATGCAGCGTTTTTGTTTCTGAAGTGCAACAAAATCAGAAAATACAGATTAAATAATAAAGCCATAGAAAGTAGTTAACACTGTAAACCAAGAGGTACCACAGTAAACATANTCACAAGAAAGTATTTCAAGGAGAAATGCAGCCTCTTTAAGAAGATAACCTGATTTTAAAAATAGTTGTCTTATGTGAGGATACTGTAATGCAGCATTTTTGTTTCTTAAGTGCAACAAAATCAGAAAATACAGATTAAATAATAAAGCCATAGAAAGTAGTTAACACTGTAAACCAAGAGGTACCACAGTAAACATTAGTTTAGGCAGGGTGGTAGGGAAGTCCAAAATGATGCTCTACTATAAAAAAATACAAAAACTTGGTATCCTAAGTCCTGAGGAATGCAAAGAGCCACGTACATATCATTCTTGACTGAAGCCAATCAATAAGGTCTATAGTATATCTTAACATATTCTTGGGATGAAACTGTACTTGCTTCTTGAGATAGACTTCTACAAGAAGATTTTCTATTGGGTAAGATTAATGTAAGAAGCAAATACTTTGGGAAGGTGTTATTTTGGGTTTTCACACACAAACACCTGAGAATTATACAAGATTCGGCTAAGCCAACAAACTCTTGTAGTATTACATGAATCAAAGGACTAGGCTTTAGAGGTTTGTCTAAGATTGTACACTGAGTTTCAAAACAGTGTTAAAAATCAATCTAAGGCCAGTATACCTGAAGGGAAACCAGAGTAGATACTTCAAACACCAATAAACATAAAGTGGAATGCCAAAATGCTTTTGAGATAGTTTATTATGAGTAGTAACACAATCTAAAGGAATCAGCTGATAATCTCAGTTAAATAGGAGGTAGCAGAAGCTTAAAAACACCAAGAAACCACTGAACCAGAAGAGAGTATGAAAGATAATAGGAAGAACAGTCACAACTGATTCAATAACAATATCTTATTAGCCAGGATTTAAGGCTTTTTTTTTTTTCCTAAGGTAGGTCTTGATAGCATCCAACTTTCCTAGTTTGTGACATGCCAAAACACTACTTAGCATAGTCAAATGAACCATGGGTCAGGGTTTAGATTCTATCCTTAGTTTCTGATGGGTTTCTTAATGAATTATGAGTAAAACCTCCTGAAATCCTTATTTTCTTTTCTATAAGTTTGATCATAAGAAAATCACCTCAGTTTACCCATAGGGCTGTTAAAAGGAACAAATTAAAAATGTGATAGAGATTTGCCAAGTTTTGTGAAAATCCACTAATACAGAAGATTATTTTTAATATAAGCCTGTTCAAGATAAGCACTCAGAAATAAACAAACTCCATCTCTAGTTTTTAAGCTATGGGCTCTGATTTCACAGTTAAGATGTAGGGTCACTGTGTTCTACTTTCTGGTGCCAGAGGTCCTTTGTGCTGTTCTGCGTCAAAAAGGCCACAAATATGCTGGTTATCATCAGGAGGGCAATAGAGAAAACACCTCCCTAACTTTGAAGAGACTTGTGAGGCATCAGTTACCATCAAGGCATGGGGAACACTTTGTCTTATTCCACTCATTATGCCACTCTACTTCCAGAAAAGCAGGGTGGAATCGAAAACTATTTAGGCAAACCAAGTCACTGGGGAAGGCAGAACGGTTTTTTTTGTAAGAATAAACATTAAGAGGTCAACCTCTTAGAGTCTGAAAAATTAAAAGGCTAAGGATAAAACTGAATTAAGTCTTAATAATCAAAAAGTGGATGAATATGAGAAGCAATTATTCTTACACTAGCTATGAGATAACAGCACTGGTCTCATTAGGGAGAACTAGAAATGGGTCAACAAAAAGAAGTTGAATAACTGCATGCAGAAAATTTTTTAAAATTAAGCTTATTAATTTAGGAGGCAACATAAGATACATTAACAGGCTTATGGGAATGATGGAAATGGACATATAATAAAATTTAAATGGACCGGTTAAGAGTAGCTAAGGTACATCTCAATCTTTTCAGATGGATTAAAAAGACTATTATTCACTCATCAAACATCACTGGGAACTACACTAAGAAACTGTTGTTGTAAGGACCTATGTGCAAATAAAGCCAGTCATAATATGATCTAGACAAGAACTGACATTCTCAGTGGATTAGAAATATCAAGGGTAATTCTTTTAGTTGATGAGATTATAAACTGCATAAAGACAACTTCTATTACTTACTACTAGGGCTTCCCTGGTGGCTCAGACAGTAAAGAATTTGCCTGCAATGCATGAGACTCAACTAACCTGTAATGCAGGTTTAATCCCTAGGTGAGAAAGATCCCTTGGAGGAGGACATGGAAACCCACACCAGTACTCTTGCTTGCACAATACCCATGGACAGAGGAGCCTGTCAGACTACAATCTATAGGGTCACAAAGAGTTGAACCCAATTGAGCAACTAGGCACTCACACACACACACACACACAGTACTTACTACTACATCCATTCAGTTCAGTTCAGTTCAGTCGCTCAGTCGTGCCTGACTCTTTGACATATTAAAAAACAGAGATATTACTTTGCCAACAAAGGTCTGTCTAGTCAAAGCTATGTGTTTCCAGTAGTCACATATGGATGTGAGAGTTGGACTATAAAGAAAGCTGAGCACCAAAGAATCGATGCTTTTGAACTGTGGTGTTGGAGAAGACTCTTGAGAGTCTCTTGGATTGCAAGGAGATCCAACCAGCCCATTTTAAAGGAAATCAGTCCTATGTATTCATTAGAAGGACTGATGCTGAAGCTGAAACTCCAATACCTTGGCCACCCAATGTGAAGAACTGTCTCATTGGAAAAGACCCTGATGCCAGAAAAGATTGAGGGTGGGAGGAGAAGGGGATGACAGAGGGTGAGATGGTTGGATAGTATTACCAAATCAATGGAGATGAGTTTGAGTAAGCTCTAGGAATTGGTGATGGACAGAGAAGCCTGGCATGCTGCAGTCCATGGGGTCGCAGAGTCTGACATGACTGAGCGACTGAATTGAACCAATCTTTTCCATTGTGCATATGCAAATTATACTAACCACTGACCAAAACAGAAGCTTCATTTACTGAACTCACCTCATCAGCCTTTAATTCAAGACTTTTAAACTCCTTGCTTTTTCATACATGCTATTAGGAATTGTTGCACTGTTTAGACATTCATCAACTTGACATGAATGCTATATCTTTAGTTATAATGTTGGTAAAGCTGTCAGATAGAGCAAGGCCAAGTACAAAACCTTGTTACTTAACCCTACAAGACAATTCTTCAACTTCACTGGGTTGACAGTGATTCAAGAAGAGGCCAGCCAGTATGGTAATATGTACTTGATTCAGGTATTAAGAAAAACAGTTTTAATATTAATTGTGCCACTATTGTGTGTATATGTAGGGGGAGGTTGTGATATCAACTGAGACACTCATTCTTCTATATCCTTATTTTGTCATGTATGAAAGAATCATAGAACTATTAGTGTTTGCAGGATCATAGGCAATTACATAATCTAATATCTTCTTAATATGGATGTGGAAATAGATCCAATAATAGGCCTAAAATGGCTATGTGCCTTTTTTTTTTCACATAAAAAAAGAAGATAGTGCTCTCTTTTCCATTTTATATCACAGTAAATCAGAAAAATTAGTTTCCAACCAGATTGCTTCAGTACAGTTTGCAGCCATCATGGCTATGTAACCGTAACCCTAACCCTAACACTTCTAAAGAAAACCTAGAGTTTTCTTTAGGAGAACTCTTGGTTCCTACCTTTGAACCAGATAGCAAAAAGATCATCTGGATCTATAACTAAGAAAACACATACTTCGTTGTTAGGCTGTTAAGGAATAGATTACCAAACAAATTGACTCATACTTTAAAAAAAAAAAAAAAAAGCAATCTTGGTGAGGGCCAAAGAAGAAATTTTTAGGAATAACTGAGCAATATTTAAGAATTTTTTTTTTTTTTTTTTTACATGCCTGAAATAATTAGCATTCATTTTATGGAATTGTATAAACATTTCAGTTAGGGAACTATTTTAGAGAGCAAACCAGTCAAAAATTACTTACGTGGTTGGATAAATGTGAAGTAGGCTAAACAATCCTTTCATCCTTTTAAACTGTATCATTTTGACCCTATCCTGTCTGGTAGAAGTTTATAGCTTCTGTCTTTTTATCACCATTAAAATATTATCATGATAACCAGTGACATAGAGAAATATATAAAGATTTAAAAGAAATGCATTAGAATACTTAAACTGGTTTGATACCATGGCTATGTCAGTGTTTTAGAAGTAGGACAAGTCTTGAGAAAATAAGTCAATCTACAGCTCCAAATGGTTCACAGAGTTGTACCAACTTTTAACAATCATCTAGAAAAGATGAAATCTTTTTCCTGTAGGACCATTTTGCTTCAGGTCCAAACTTCTTAAAGGACTCCATCTTATGCATCTTCTTATTCTCTGAAATAAATTCACATTGAGATGGAAACTATGTTTATTTCTGCTAGACTCTTTCACCAATCCCCTAGATTCAGGTACCAATCTAGCTTCATTTACAGTGAGTGATGTGATTGCAGACCCAGCACTTTTTCATGCTGCAAGAAATAGATTAAATTAAATCCTAACGATTGCTACATAGTAAATACATTTTTAAAGAACACAAACAGAAAGATATGATTTAAAGTTAACACTTAGTGAACAATTATTTTTCAGATTCAATTATACTTTACAAATAAAGGCAACCAAAATGGTTAAAACTAATTTTCTCTATAGTGCCACATCAAATCAATTTACAATATCTAGCTTCTCAATTTTAATAAACTAAAAGTACTTTTGCTTCCATTTATATACATGTAACATCTATTTGATAAAGTGGCTGTGAAAAAAACTATCAGCAATTACTTGAATAGATATATGTTATTATAAAGCAGTGGCTTAAGTCAGAAAGTCTGATCTGTGCAGACATTTCTATGATACCAGCATCCTGAATGAAGAGGAGATAAATCTTAAACTGCTTTTTTTTTTTTTTACTTGGAAGTTATTTAATGGCTGAAGAAGATTGGGTTGACCAATAATTTTCTTCTTCTTTTGTCTCATCATTAACTGAAAGATAGTCATTGTAGAAAACTATTACAGGGATTGGCTGTCCTTTTCAATGGTAGGGATGCCAAACAACAATTATCTCTGGAACGTTTTAACATTATGTCACAGTCAAGTAAGGCCAAATATTCAGACATCTGTCATCTTGCTTGTCCTCCATGACAACCAGTTAATTAAAAAATCAAACTAGCTCTCTATTAGTTTTATGCAAGTGTCCAGAGCTGTACATCACATATATTAATAATTTTATTTCCATCACCATCATCTAATTGCATTATACAAGCTGCAAAATACTTGGGAGGACTATGTTTTGCACTAGACATAGAAAAAAATAAAATGCTACATCTTTGTCCTCAACTGTTAAAGTCATACTTGGATTTAAGCTATCTGGACAGGCACTTAACTATGTGAAGCAGCTTTCATTTTTTTCACATAAACCATTACCAAGGTCGTGAGAGAAATGGTACAGTGTCAGATGAGGAAATGAGCACTGGATTAAGATCAGTCCTGAATTTCAGTCTCAACTTTGACACTTAGTAGATGTTTGCTATTAGACAAGCAATTTAAGCTGTCTGTTATTCAATTTCCTCATTTGGAAAATGAAGACACTGAAGCAGAATATTTTTATACAGTTGACTAGCTTAGAACTAAGATTAATTTACCTTTGGATGTGAGAAACATATGTGAAACTTGCAAATACATCAGTGGTTCCCAGACCGAGCTGCTCCTCTTATCCATCACCTGAGATTTACATACTAACACTACTTCTTAGAATTCAGCCCAGAACAGTGAAGACAACTCCCTGTGGGTGGGGCTCAGGCTCTGGCAATTCTAATTCTAATAAGTGGCTTGCCCTCAGTCCATTCTAACCACTAGCAGAGGCTAGTGTGATATAGGTATAAGTCAAGAGGTTTACTTTCTCATTTCTGGGCAACCATTTTCTAAGTCTTTAGCTAAACATTTATTATAGGCCTCTTAGATGCATCCAATATGATAGGTACAAATAATTCAAAAGTAAATTAAAAAGATTAAAAAGTAAATCAGTACCCTTGCAATAAGAAACTTTTCAGTATATATTAAAAAATTCTTGTGACTATCAAATTGATAGCAGTTTTGTCAGAACTCAGCATATAAATCTAGCTACTATTGGCCTTAAAAATTCCTTTGAAACATAATAGATACAAAGACAATAGAAAACATAGTTCCTCAGCTCTTCTCGTGGCAGGTATGTTTTCTTAAATCAGAGTTGTTGTTTTTTTTTCTTTTCTCCCTCCAAATACACTTTAATATGTGGAATTAGCATAACGCATTTCAACAAAATACAAAATAGAATTCAATCAGGCAAATGCTTACTATTTAAGTTTTAAGGCTGGACATACTGGAAGAACAAAGCTCTAAACTGGGTTGAAAAATGGAATTTTGAAAATCTAGCCTTTTACCATAAAACCCAAACAATGGTATTTAAAAAAATAACAGCTATTTTTAAAGGTATGTATTCATAAGCAGATACAAAAAATTATATATATATGACCTTAATGATGAATTTAGTTTTTGTTTATCTTTTCAGCTTTTGCATTTGGTGCCATAATTTTTCCTGCCATTATCATTTTGGACCATTTTAATTTAATTAGTTATGTATGCTAATACTTACAGCTATGAAAAAATGCAATCCCTTGTAACTATCACTTTCCCAATAGTTGAAAAATAAAGCAACATACAAGTTGATGTTTTATAACACTACTGGAGCTACTTATTGCTTTCTCATAGACAATGTAGGGATTTCCCAGGTGGCACTAGTGGTAAAAAACAAACAAACAAACAAACAAAAAAACACCTGCCTGCCAATGCAGGAGACTCAGATTCTATCCCGGGGTCAGGTAGAACCCATGGAGGAGGGCATGGCAATCCCCTTCAGTATTCTTGCCTGGAGAATTCCCATGGATAGAGAAACCTGATGGGTTACAGTCCGTAGGACTGCAAAGAGTCAGACTCGACTGAAGTGACTTAGCACACAAAATGTATAATTTTATTGTCCTTCAAACTATTTATGGTTTAAAAACCATACTATAAGTCAAAAGACATTGAAAAGATGTCATCATTTCTTAAGTGTTTCAAAACATACCATTTTGTTTACTTCCTATAAATGAGTGATTTGCCTTTTGTATTACTTGAGACTTCTCTGAGGCAATGTTTTCTGAATGGAATGAGAATTACATGGTGTCACGGAAAGAATAATGGGATTGAGTTCCAGGAACAGCTCTGCTATTGATTTTTGTTTATGCTGTTAAAGTATTCAGCCTCATTTATTAATCAATACAACAAGGGACAGTCCATATGACTTCTACTGTTGATTCGTTTTGATATGGATATTCTAGGGCTCAGAGTTGCAGAGGCTTATATGCTTTTGACAGGAAATGAGAACTTTGACTTGACTTGGGACAAGAAGAGGTACTGAAGTTAATTGTTTACCAAAAAATATCAAACCAATTTTGTCCCTGATTATTAAATGGTACAAGTGATGTTTCAAGTCTAGACAATGCATTTACTGCTGAGTGCGTTTTAGAGAAACAGTGATGGGACACTCTCTAATTCATAGTTCTTCTGACAAATACATACATTGGTAAGAATCTCAGAGGAAGTTAAGGATGAAGACATCAGTAAAGCAATGTTTAGCAGAAGCATCTAACAGGACTAATTGTTGTTAGGAGCTCAGTTGTGTCCAACTCTTTGCAACCCCATGGACTGTAGCCCACCAGTCTCCCTTTCCGTGGGATTTCCCAGGCAAGAATCCTGGGTTGTCATTTTCCTCCCCAGGGGATCTTCTAGATCCAGCATCAAACATGGGTCTCCTGCACTGGCAGCTGGATTGTTTATAGCTGAGCCACCAGATAGGATCAATGAGAAGAGTGCTGGGTTCAGAAGTTCCATTCTTGGTACTGCCTCACACTGATGTGTGACCTTGGATGTATCACTTAACTTCACAAACTTCTGTTTCCTACCTGATTTATGATTCTTAATTTTCCCACAAACAAATCACAGGTTCAACCTTGGCAACAGTATTGTGCCCTCTGTGAACTGAATCCATCAGGAGCATATTTTTAATCTCTCTTCTCTATTCCAGAATATTTTATTTCAAATCCTTTTTTTTTCTTTTTGAGTTATATACAATCTCTCTCTTTTTTTTTACATTTTATTTCTCCCCTCTCTTTTAAATTTTCTTGATTGTTGCCTTTTCAATTAAGCTACTACATATGAAAGATTACCTAATGGCTGATAACCAACAGAAAAGTGCTCTCTCATAACAAAAACTGACATAGTCAGATGCTTTGAAGTTCTTTGTTTGATGTGAACTAGAGCATAAAACACAAAACACTTTACATTGGATATATTATTTATTTCCTGCCCTCCTTTTAAAAAATGACTCAATTATGCTCTAATTTGTATAATTTCCTAGGCAAAATATAGTTCTAAAAAATATAAAAGAATTTAAGACTGAGATTGGAATCTGAAAAGTCTGGCCAGGTCAGTTCTTAAAACAAAAGTTAAGTTCAGTTACAGAAAATTCAGGAAGTACCATTATTTGTCCACCCAAGATGGTGGGTACAATTTATATCTCCTTTATAATACATGTATCTACTCTATGAGGGGAACCCAAAATGACTTCTTCCTTTAAACATTTAGAAATAACAAAGAGATGTGTATAAGAGACAGCTTAATAATGTTTCCTTTTAAAGAGAAAATTATCAAGATGATTTTGTGCAAAAAAGGCATGACAAAAGTTATAAAGAGCTAATCATAGAAAAATAATATAAGAAATATCACTGATGTTTTCTTTGATCAATACTGCTCATTTTTCTGCACCTTTTAAGGATTTTATAGCACCTGTATATAGCTTTCAGATATTTTAATAAGATATTCTATTTTTAAAAAATCATTGAGATTCCAAATAGATTAGGTACCTAAAGAGAAAAAGTTAAGGGAAAATGTGTAATCATGTTTATTAATCTTTTTCTGAATATAGAATACACAATAAATGATAACCAAGTCAAATCTTGTGTTGTAGAGTACACCGAAATATCAATCAAAAAGCAGGCCCTTGCTAATACACACTACAGAGTCAGTCATGTGCCAGTCTTTAAAAGATCAAAAGCAAGAGAAACAGTTCCTGACTTCAAAGTGAAAGTGAAAGTGTCAGTCACTTCAGTTGTGTGTCTGACTCTTTGTGATCCCATGGACTGTAGCCTGCCAGGCTCCTCTGTCCATGGGATTCTCCGGGCAAGTATACTGGAGTGGGTAGCCATTCCTTTTCTCCAGGGGATCTTCCTGACCCAGGGATCCAACCTGGGTCTCCCACATTACAGGCAGATTCTTTACCATCTGAGCCACCAGGGAAGCCCCTGACTTCAAAGGCCTGCTAACTCCTTATGGAGATAAGATGGGAGAGTAGAAAATAAAAACTTGCTGTTGTGTGATACAGACTCTGGGTACTCTAATAGGTGTGATGAAGATGGAGAATTAGTGAGGATGAGGTGGTCCTCATGACCTAACCAGGAAAGAGTCTCATTCTTGGCATTGGAGGATATCTGACACCTGAACAAGCAGAGGACAATCCAGGTGAAAGTGTATGGGCAGAAATGAGAATGGCCTGAAAGTAGGCCAGTAAAGAAATGAATTGGGAACATCAATCAGATAGGTACTGGGAAATAGGCTGGTTAGGCAGGAAGGATACATTGAGGTCTCAAAGGTCTAACCAAGAAGTTTCTAATTAAAGGCAGAGAACACGTTTTGACTCCTGTATTCTCCCCCGTAACTGCTACACAGCAGATGCACAAAGAATAATTGACAAGAGTCTATCACCCTGAAGCCCATGCTAGGAAATCAAATATGCACTGGGTGATGTTTAATGGAGAACTGAGAAGGGAACATCAAGTTTATGAGAAAAGGAGCAGCAAGGAGGAGAGAGAAATAATCAGTCAGTGAAATGAAGGAAACCAGGAACTTCTAACTTTTCACTTAGAAAAAAAAGTTGCAAAGTTAGCATAAATATTCCTTGTATACTCTCCACCCAGACTCCCATAAATCGCATGGTCTTCTAACAGTTTGCACGATGAGTTAGAAGGGGGTTAATGAGGGACACTCACTCCAGGGAGGAAGTAGGGCTTGTGTAGAGCTTACACGTGATGGACAAAAACACCTGTGGAAGTAAATGGCAGAGCCATGAGGGTAGAAGCGGGGAATGCAAGAGGCCTTTCAGAGAGGAAAGGGCCAGATTTGCTGATTTGATGGATGACTACAATTGGAGCCCATAAGAGGGCTAATTTAAATAAGATTATAACGCTTCAAGAGTAGATGACCAAGAGAAGGATGGTACCACTGCTGAGGAGTAGACTGCTGCAGAGATGATGTCGGGACTGAAGGTGTTTCCAGGAATTGAGGAGGCAGCTGTTACTTTTGAACGTTCTTATCTACTTTTTGCTCCCAGCTTTTTATTCTCCCCACATTTTCTCTGTTCCTCCCTATCTGTCAGATGGGATACCTATCTCTTCTTACCTCAGCGTATTCTTCCCCTTCCATACGAACTTACACCTAGTTTGCTTATCAACAAGGTCTTGAAATGAAAAAAAAAAAAAAAAAAAAGTATAAAATGCAGAATGATCAATCTCACAAGAAGAAACACTCCAAAGAGAAGCCAATGTGTCCATTATGTGCTATCTGAATGTCCAACACCACTTGGAGAGTGAAAAAGGCAGAAAATAACCCTCATATTCTGAACAAAGTCCTCTTTAATATGTTTTCCCTTAGGGAAGTAGCTCTCAAACTTCATTAAGCATCAGAATCACATATGAGGGTTTTTATAAGAACTTGCTTGCCCTGCCCCCAGAGTGTCAGATTTAGTAGGTTTGGGGTTGAGCTCAAGAATTTGCAGTTCTAACTAGGAGATGCTGAATCTGCAGGTCAGGACCACACTTTGAGAATCAGTGTCCTAGGGCGTGCCATTGACGAGTCTTTTAATTCTGCCTAGAAAGGAAGGCAGATAAAGCAAGGGAAGGAGTGCTGGATAAAGAAGGTTCTTTGCTAATTTTATTTATTTAACCTTTGCAATTTTCACAGAGTTTACTATTAAAAGGGTAGAATCAAGAGAAGTTAGGTTATAAGGAGTTTCTCAATATGCTGCCGCTGAAAACTTTATCAAACTATTTGAGTTTGATAAAAGCAGCTAAAAATCAGCTAGTTGTAACTTGGCAATCTGTATTAATATAAAACAGATAATACTGCATAAGGAAGAAGGCGAGGGAAATAGGTGTTTAATTGTGATTAGTATGCTTAATTTTAGTTTTATTAGGAGAGCACACCACATAATTACCCATCCAAAGACCAATGCTAATTGCGTGAGTATATTGAATTACCATTTATAGATGTGTTTAGATTTTGTCTAAATAAAGTAGATTGACTAAGCATATCACACTCAAGTGATGAAGGCCTATTTCCAAAACACCCCCACCCCAACACCAACAAAGAAAGTTTAGATATTTTCTGTGATAACGGTGCATCAATCATTTTAGTAAACACTGAAAAAAGCAGTTAACTATTGTCTTGCTTATTGGTTGCATTACGTTGATTTATAAGAGATGTATGTGTAATAACGTCAGCAACAGATTGTTCAAGCCAATTTTATTCTTAAGTGGTTTATATTTTAAAGCAAGCATAAACCTGTAACATATTTCAGCAGTGCTTCTTAGATCAAGTTAGACATTCATTTCTTCACTATTTAAAAAAAATGAAATTTCTTTCTTATCCCTGTCTATTTAATCATATAATAATGACCTCATCTTATTGGAAAGGGCAGAGCTGTCTTTCATTTTCACATGTTTTTCCTCCATGAATATTAACAGTTTATTATTATGCAAAAGACTTTGTATTTAATAGACAAACAATTAGTCCTGAAATTGAGTTTGTAAGTTTATTGATTATTTATGGATAAAGAAGGTTCTTTGCTAATTTTATTTATTTAACCTTTGCAATTTTCACAGAGTTTACTATTAAAAGGGTAGAATCAAGAGAAGTTAGGTTATAAGGAGTTTCTCAATATGCTGCCGCTGAAAACTTTATCAAACTATTTGAGTTTGATAAAAGCAGCTAAAAATCAGCTAGTTGTAACTTGGCAATCTGTATTAATATAAAACAGATAATACTGCATAAGGAAGAAGGCGAGGGAAATAGGTGTTTAATTGTGATTAGTATGCTTAATTTTAGTTTTATTAGGAGAGCACACCACATAATTACCCATCCAAAGACCAATGCTAATTGCGTGAGTATATTGAATTACCATTTATAGATGTGTTTAGATTTTGTCTAAATAAAGTAGATTGACTAAGCATATAACACTCAAGTGATGAAGGCCTATTTCCAAAACACCCCCACCCCAACACCAACAAAGAAAGTTTAGATATTTTCTGTGATAACGGTGCATCAATCATTTTAGTAAACACTGAAAAAAGCAGTTAACTATTGTCTTGCTTATTGGTTGCATTACGTTGATTTATAAGAGATGTATGTGTAATAACGTCAGCAACAGATTGTTCAAGCCAATTTTATTCTTAAGTGGTTTATATTTTAAAGCAAGCATAAACCTGTAACATATTTCAGCAGTGCTTCTTAGATCAAGTTAGACATTCATTTCTTCACTATTTAAAAAAAATGAAATTTCTTTCTTATCCCTGTCTATTTAATCATATAATAATGACCTCATCTTATTGGAAAGGGCAGAGCTGTCTTTCATTTTCACATGTTTTTCCTCCATGAATATTAACAGTTTATTATTATGCAAAAGACTTTGTATTTAATAGACAAACAATTAGTCCTGAAATTGAGTTTGTAAGTTTATTGATTATTTTAATTATTAGAGACATCACTTTGCTCACATACCTAATGAATAAATAGACGAGCACAATTACAACTTTAATTAGGTATCACTAATTAATTACAATGATCTCTTTTTCAGTCTAGTACACGAGAGGTTTTTACAAGTGTACTGGGATGCTAGCCTTTTGCCTGTGGCCTCCTTTCTTTGTCCTAAGTATGATCTCCCTGATCTTTCAAGCATGGATTTTAGCCAGAGCATACAGAAGATGCTCTGAGTTCAAATCATAATTTTTCTTTCCTATAGTTTTAAGACCTTGAACAAATCATTTCACATTTCTTGCCCTCAGTCCCCTCATCTATGAAAGAATAGAGCTGAGCTAGATAATACTGGTAGATCTTTTATACTTTTAATCCTAAGAATGAATATTCTAACACTTCTCACAACATTGCTGAGGTCTCTGCTCAGAGATGGAAGCTATCTTGGTAAAGAATTGGAAAGTTCTACTTAAGAATAAGTTAAGAGTTTTCAGCTCTCCTTTAAAGATGTATGAATACACTTGGCTCCAGAATAGATACTTTACTGTTCATTAGAAGCAGAGAAATGCTGGTAAAAGTTGAACTGGCTTTTTAAAAGGTCATATGAATTGTCATGTTTTCTGATGTCTATAGCATAAATATTCCCATGATGACTGATTTCAAGTTACCAATGCAATGTCACTGAATAGTGAATACAGCGTTAAATTGAGGTCATGTGAAGAATTAGTGAGGTGTTACGAGTCAGCTCTAAGACACGAAAACCATTAATACTTGGGGTCAAGGACCTAGCTCCAGCATTCCTCCCAACTTTGTGATTTTAAGCAAGCTGATTGACCTTTTTGGACTCATCCAAAATAAGACAATTTCTTGCCTATCAAATGTCTTACCAAATTTAAAAATAATTTCTTAATTATCAAATAAGGGGACAATAGCTACAATAACACATCAGCTAGAAAAGTATTTTGAAAAAAGTTTAACTCCTTGCCAAATGCAAATTATAACTACTATTACTTTTGCTAAAGAAATCAATAAATGCCTTCTAAAATAACTTTTGGCAAAATAAAAGTTATGATTTTGATTCTTTTAGTCATAAGAAATAGAAACCTACTTAAGCTAACTTAAGCAAGTTAGCCATTTTTTGTGTCACTTGAGAACTTGAAAGCAGCAAGATGGAGGTCTTATTTCTACAGAACTTTCAGATTCTCTCTTTGGCTCTCTCCACTCTTCTCTATGTTTATGAGTTACACCATTGCCAATAAATAGTTTCCTTCCTGCCCACCACCACGTGATCATGGACTCTGGCTCTCAGGTCCAACTGGAGAAAGAGGGATGAATAAATGGTGGGGATGTGAGAAACAGAGAGAAGGGAAGAGGGGGAAACTGGAAAGGAGAGGGGAAGACTGATTTATGTAGATATCTGTCTACTTGAATAAATTCATTGAACTTGAGAAAGGGATGTACACTTGTCTCAAACAAGTGTGCCCAAGGACAAGATTCACATGTGTCAAAGAGCTGTCTCATGTAGATACAGCAACCACATAAGTCTCATAATAGATCCTTTCAGTGGAAACATTAAAAAACAACTTCACCACTCTTGATCAAGTATCAGATGTTTACTTTCTGAAGTCACTGATGCTTTCTTGAGGTCAAGAGCTGTTTGTCAATAAGGGAAAATCTAGAGGAACACCTAGTCAGCACCAGCTTTGTCTGATGGGCATGTTATGGCCCATGAGATTTAGCTGAGGCATGACTGCTCTTAAAATCTTAATATTAAAATATTAATCAAATTGTGTAAATTCACTTGGAAATTACATCCTTAGTATGACTGACAGAGAACCAACGAAAGTCATGCTGTAGTGAAGTCAAATTATAGAACTGACTTTAAAAAATTGTATATGCAGTTTTTTTTCTGCAAAAGTCAGGGATGTGTTGAAGCCACAGACTGATGACAAGGAGTAATCTGACTTGAAATAACAAGGCCTTTACATCCCAAGCTTTATCAGTCAGCACTTCATAAACTATAGCCACCTCTAGACAAAGTTACAATTACAGACGGACAATAAGAGCTGTCACCCAACCAGCTCCTGCTGCTGTGTTAGCAGCTCCCATTGAGAGGAAAGAAGGATGGACAAGAAACAAGCTAGGAAGCAAACAGATAAGAGCGCCATACCCTGCTAACATACTGAACTAAACTGAGATCAGCTGGTTTCCAGAAAAGAGCATTCTATCTAGCAGGCTGGGACTAGCCAGAATCACATGGCCTGTTGGTCACTTTTTATGAAATCCTTCCTTTGGTCCAAAACAATGTCACAAATCTCAGGGACAAATAGGAAGAACTTTGACAAGTGGCATATTTGCACTGGTGTGAAAATGTTTAAATAAATTGTCCAAGACACAGAGTTAAAAATGATAGGGCTGTTTGAGATGGCTGAACAACATTATTTTTAATTGAAAGTATTATTTTTTAATAGTCAAACTCCATATGAGATTCAATGAAGCAGGCCATCCTACATGCAAAGTTTTAGTTCTAACTATTATATTGTGTTTTATTCTGTTATTTATTGAACACAGTTACATATTGCCATGAAAAATTTGATTATAGCTAAGATTATGTCAGAGAGTTACTGTGGCTCCTTGAAACTGGTAAGTTTTAGAAGTTTACTGCATATTTCATTTGGAAGGGAAAAAATGGGAAGTGCTGTGAAATAGCTATGGACCATTTACAAGGCAGGTGTGCAACAGTAGTTTGATTTTTACACTGAGATGTCAAATTGAAAACCCTTAAAGAGGGATAATATTCTTTGTTATTAACCTATGATTTTCTCCTCTCAATATTTACAATCTCTTCTCACTCCAATTCTATCAGAGAATTGGCCCTGTGCTCACTGTCTTGATAGAGAGATCTAGCTGGGCAAGATATAGAAATTCCCTGTACTTCTCTCTGAATACATGTTTTCAAAACCCTAGGCTCCTAAGGTTGGGGCAGCGACCGAGAGGAGCTACCCCGCATCCGAGGCCAGTGGCGGCCAGGAGGAGACACCCCGCGTCCGAGGTCAGGGCGATGGCAGGGAGGAGCCCCCGCGTCCGAGGCCAGTGCTGGCTGGGAGAAGACACCCTACATCTGAGGTCAGGGCGGCGGCTGGGTGGAGCTACCCCGCGTCGGAGGCCAGTGGCGGCCGGGAGGAGACACCGAGCGTCTGGGGTCAGGGGCGGCCAGGAGAAGCCACCTCGAGCCCGAGGCCAGGGGTGGCAGCTGGGAGGAGCCACCCACGCCCGAGGCCAGGGCCAGTGGCCGGGAGGAGCAACCCAAGGATAGGTGGCCGCGCAGGCGCAGGAGTGCCTAGAGGAGCTCTCCCACATTGAAGGTCAGGAACAGCGGCAGTAAGGAGATACCCCTCGTCCAAGGTAAGGAGCAGCGGCTGTGCTTTGCTGGAGCAGCCGTGAAGAGATACCCCACGCTCAAGGTAAGAGAAGCCCAAGGTAAGAGAATCCCAAGTAAGATGGTAGGTGTTGCAAGAGGGCATCAGAGGGCAGACACACTGAAATCATACTCACAGAAAACTAGTCAATCTAATCACACTAGGACCACAGCCTTGTCTAACTCAATGAAACCAAGTCATGCCTGCAGGGCCACCCAAGATGGGCAGGTCAGGGTGAGGAGAGCTGACAGAATGTGGTCCACTGGAGAAGGGAATGGCAAGCCACTTCAGTATTCTTGCCTTGAGAACCCCATGAACAGTATGAACAGGCAAAATGATAGGATACCAAAAGAGGAACTCCCCAGGTCATTAGGTGCCCAATATGCTACTGGAGATCAGTGGAGAAATAAGTCCAGAAAGAATGAAGGGATGGAGCCAAAGCAAAAACAATACCCAGTTGTGCATGTGACTGGTGATAGAAGCAAGATCCAATGCTGTAAAGAGTAATACTGCATAGGAATCTGGAATGTCAGGTCCATGAATCAAGGCAAATGGGAAGTGGTCAAACAAGAGATGACAAGGGTGAACGTCGACATTCTAGGAATCAGGGGACTAAAATGGACTGGAATGGGTGAATTTAACTCAGATGACCATTATATCTACTACTGCGGGGAGGAATCCCTCAGAAGAAATGGAGTAGCCATCATGGTCAACAAAAGAGTCCGAAATGCAGTACTTGGATGCAGTCTCAAAAATGGCAGAATGATCTCTGTTCGTCTCCAAGGCAAACCATTCAATATCACTGTTGACTCACTGGAAAAAAACTCTGATGCTGGGAGGGATTGGGGGCAGGAGGAGAAGGGAACGACCAAGGATGAGATGGCTGGATGGCATCACGGACTCGATGGACGTGAGTCTGAGTGAACTCCGGGAGATGGTGATGAACAGGGAGGCCTGGCGTGCTGCGATTCATGGGGTCGCAAAGAGTCGGACACGACTGAGCAATTGAACTGAACTGAGGCTCCTAAGACAATTCAGAGCACTCATAGCACTGGTAACAGAAATAGTACCAGGGTGGAGAACAAGTATCTTAGACAAAAATACAGGAAAAGGATTTCCAATCAGATCAAAAGAATATTTCTGGGATGGGAGGAAGGGTGTGTGTGTATGAAGAGGAGAGGAGTGTCTGGAGGGCTTTGGGGGCTTGATAATGGGCTGTGGGGGCTTTTGGCAGAGACAGGAAATGACTGTTTGGTGTGTCTAGGCAAAATATCAAAGAAAGGTTTTATGTCTTCAGTATAAAAAATAGACAGTGAAGAGCTACTGGTAACCATGATGATGGTCATTTAGTTGTAACCAATGTGGGTAGATGGCTCAAATACAAAATGAAGATGATGGGGAAGATTTAAGACTGAGATTGGAATCTGAAAAGTCTGGCCAGGTCAGTTCTTAAAACAAAAGTTAAGTTCAGTTACAGAAAATTCAGGAAGTACCATTATTTGTCCACCCAAGATGGTGGGTACAATTTATATCTCCTTTATAATACATGTATCTACTCTATGAGGGGAACCCAAAATGACTTCTTCCTTTAAACATTTAGAAATAACAAAGCAACATGCTCACAAAATTGTAACACTGCTTAGACACCATGGGTATTAAAAACTTCTGGGAGCCCTGATCAACTGCCATCTTCTTGGAGATATACATTACTTGAAAGATCAGTGCACTTGATAAACTTGATAAACTACTTGAACATATGTATGAGAGGCATATAAAGATGAAACATTTTCTTACATTCTTGTTTCTTACATCACAGTCTTATGATGCTCAGGATGCATGAAAAAGTAACATCAATTATAGGAAGAAGGAAGTACTAAAAATTAAGTAGTATTATCTAAATAGCCAGCAGTCAATTATCTCTAGGTTAGTTAAAAAGAAAACAAGCAAGGGCAAGGGAAAGACAAGAATGATTATAATTAATTAAATCAATAAAGACTCTTTGATTCATAATATCATTAGACTAGAGTCATACAGTGGCAAACTCCACCATAATAACCATCCCCCACATCTAAATAGAGCTTTATAAAGTGCTTATACATGTAAAATCTGTTTAAATTTTCATAACTTGATGACATATAAGAGAGCTACATAAAAAAATGAATCACATTATTTCAGTAGTGATAAACATTGTGAAGAAAAGCAACAGAGGATGAGGGGATCTTGTGTATGCTGCTATTTTAAGGGTCAGGAAAAAAGAAGTGATATTTGTGCAGAGACCTGAGTGGAATGAGAGGTGCACCATGCAAAGATTCAGTGGAAGGGTGTTTCAGAAAGGGAATAGCAATCATATGAAAGGGGGGTCCTGAAGATGGTGAGTCTGGCTATAAAGAAGTGAACAAGTAATACGTGACAGGCCATGTGCTCAGAAAGGCAATTAGGAAAGCCATTTTAGTTCAAATTAAGGAGTCATATTTCAGTTTGAATGCAATAATGAACCATGGGAAAGCTTCCAACAGGACACAAGATTTAATTAATTCTTTAAAAATATGACGGGGGCTGTTGCACTGGTAAGGGTCTGTAGGACAGCCGGAGTGGAGCAAGACAATGACTGCAATAGTTCAGATGAGATTAACGATGGTTTGAATAGAGGGGAACAGCAGTGGAGCTGACGAACTGCGTCAGATCTGGAATACAGTCTGCAGGCAGAGTCAACAGAATTTGTATTGGATGCGGGGCCTGAATGGGGTGCGGAGATGAAAAAATGAGTAGAATCAAGGACTGTTTGGTGCCTGAACAACAGAGGAAAAGATCGTGCCATGACTTGAAACAGAAGAGATTCAAAGGTTAAGGGACAAACTAAGAATTCCCTTTATCTGAGTGCCCAAGACACTTACTATCCTGCCCTCTGTATATCAATTTCAGTCCTTTTAGGAGAAACACTCCCAGAGACTTTATTGATTTCAATACAGTAAGTATGACCTGTCTAGAGAACATCTCATATCCATTTACTTTGTTGACCAAATATGTGGACCTGTTATCTTCCCTGGTGTCTCAGATGGTAAAGAATTTGCCTGCAATGCGGGAGACCCAGGTTCAACCCTGGGTCAGGAAGAAACCCTGGAGAAGAAAACGGCAACACACTCCAGTATTCTTACCTGGAGAATTCCACGGATAGAGGAGCCTGGTGGGCTACAGTCCATGGGGGTTGCAAAGAGTTGGACATGACTGAACAACTAACACACACGTTCTTTTGCTGAGTTACTGACTTGTGGTTTAAGTTACTGACTTAGGTTAACTTCCTAAGGATTAAGAATCCTTGGGCTGTGGCTGTCCTAAGCACATTTAATACAGCAACTCTCATGGGCTTAATTAGCTCTCTATCAGTTATGTACTCCCAGGAAAGGATAGCTGTGTTGTTTAAAATTTCAAGTCCTTCATTTGCACAGAAGAACTCAGATTCACCTCTGAATTTCACCTTACTGAATATAACTTAGAAAAACTATGAAGGGAAATCTAATGTTCCACTTAAGCCAAGTGATTTGCCTTCAAAAGAAGGGAACGAACAGGTTTTAAAATATGCCCTACCAACTTTTCCTTAAAATAATTCTTCCTTATAGCAAAAAATGCTTAGACCAAATTGTCCCAAGTGCCAGTCATCAGCAAACTACCCTTCACATTGTGCCATATCTGCACATTATTTATATTTAATGTCTTCTTACAATAAAGTCCCTTTTTAATATTTGAATGAATATTTTAAACAGACCTTTTACATCTCTGGCAAATAAAATCACTTTTTATGACAGGAAGTAGTAACTCAAATAAATACAATTGTATGATTGACTTCGGTTCCCTGCTGTGGTGGTCTCTCCCTGTTTGCCCAAAGAGTTCTAAAAAGGGTCTACTCTTTCGTCTCTAGTTGATTTTGAAAGCTTCTGCTATTAAAACTGATTTCCATGAGCTTAGAAGCATCATTTAAAATTAAATTACAGGAAATATTATGAAGCTAGGCACCCTCTATTAGTAATATATGCACTGACTCACATGGGCTTAATTACTATGGCTATATGGGTATATAAGCATTGATAGTATACATGGTGTGGGTTTACTATCAACTTTCAAACCATAATGGTCAGCATATTACAGTGGGCAAATACTCTATAAGCTAAGTCTTTGAAAAAAAAGATTTTTTTTTTCATCTAATGAGCTAATGTTCATAGTATGATCACTTTAAAGATGAATTTTAGTACTGGCTATCCTTGCACTTACTTAACTAGATGGGTATTTGCCTGGAGTTATTTGAAAATGCATGCCAGGAGATCCTTTTCAAACAGAAATAACTCCTGTTAGGACAAAAGGAAAAAAGGCCTCGTATAAGTCTCCAGGATCTACAGTAACAGCTCCTTAGAACTGTGGCACTATAGTGCAGAGACCTGGAAATCTCGAGGAATGTGAATCCCTCCACATTGCTTATAGGGCTTCCCTGAAGGCTCAGTGAGTTAGGAATCTGCCTGCAATGCTGGAAACACAAAAGATGCGAGTTCAATCTGTAGGTCAGGAAGATGCCCTGGAGCAGGAAATGGTAGCCCATTCCAGTGCCCTTGCCTGGAAAATTCCATGGACAGAGGAGCCTGGCAGGCTATATAGCTCATGTGTTTACAGAGTCAGACATGACTGAGAGACTAAGCACACACTAAGCACAAACAATAGAACACTTTTGTATTTATGACATTTTGCTGAATGAGGTAAAGGTCTACATTTCACTGTATATGTTTCAACAAATTCATATTTAGCAAGTTTGGCTTGTGTACATTTTAAAACTCGAAATAGGCTTCAGCGCTGCTAACACTTTGTTGATTCCCATTCAGTCTTCAAAATCCACCTGGCTCTCTCCCTCTATGCAGGCTTCCTGACTTCTTCAAATGCTTGCTACTCCTGACCTCTGGGTAGATTATTTGCCAATGTTATCTGGTCGGATTATCTTTTACAAGTTGATATCTTACCACCTCACCTTGAATATTATGGCCATATAGTGTCTATTATATCGACATCTTAATTTATTCACCAAAAAATTCATATTATATGTTTAGATTGTTGCATACAATCATTCCTCAGCTATGACTTCATAAAACCTCCATGGGGATGGTGAGACAAGTAACTGCAGAAATGGAGTATTTCCTGCCATACTGTTAAATAAAGTTGTCACAGTCATCAGTGATTGCAGCCTTCCAAGGCAATGGCACCCCACTCCAGTACTCTTGCCTGGAAAATCCCATGGACGGAGGAGCCTGGAGGGCTGCAGTCCATGGAGTCGCTAAGAGTCAGGCACGACTGAGCGACTTCACTTTCACTTCTCACTTTCATGCATTGGAGAAGGAAATGGCAACCCACTCCGGTGTTCTTGCCTGGAGAATCCCAGGGACGGGGGAGCCTGGTGGGCTACCGTCTATGGGGTCGCACAGAGTCGGACACGACTGAAGTGACTTAGCAGCAATGTGAGCTCCTGAGCCCTAAGGGCACTCAGGAAAGAGGAGAATACCAGTAATCTAGCAGCCATCAGACTTCAGCCACTCCCTACCGTGAGCCCCAAGGGAGTACAGGATATGAGAACACAAAATACTGGCACAGAATAGCTAAAATGCATACAAAAGGAATAATTTTTGATTCTTGCATCTTTCCATACACAGAAAAGTGCAAAATTCCTTAACTTGGGATACCTAGTTTTCTTTAATTAACAATAGCCTTTTGATGTTCAGACTATCTGTCCTTTGTTGCAAAACTCCTGTATAACCTGGCTCCTCCCCTCGCCTCCTTGGAGCAGTTCTCTCAGGGTCACATGAGATGCTGTCTCCTGGGCTTAAAGTCCGAAGAATCCCCACCAAATAAAACATAACTCTAAATAAAGTAAAAATAAAATTAAAAAAAATAAAAGCATAAAAAAACCACATAGCTCTCAATTTTTAGGTTGTGAATATTTTTTAAGTTGACAAATTCTATCCACCTCCTTGGAGCAGTTCTCTCAGGGTCACATGAGATGCTGTCTCCTGGGCTTAAAGTCCGAAGAATCCCCACCAAATAAAACATAACTCTAAATAAAGTAAAAATAAAATTAAAAAAAATAAAAGCATAAAAAAACCACATAGCTCTCAATTTTTAGGTTGTGAATATTTTTTAAGTTGACAAATTCTATCCCACTGGATAACAAGGGCAATGTGCTGGCCATATGATAGATTAAACATGCAGTGAAGGCGCTCCTAGTGTGGAAAACCTATAAATGCCAGATTAAAATATTTTTAGAAGGCATTGCTGGGCTGGTAGGAAAGGAAGAAAAATACTAGAAGGCCATAAAACAGGGAGCAGACAAAAGGAAACTCAGAAGCTGGTGCTGTTACTAAGAATATTGACTAAATAAAATGGATTTTAAAATAACTATATAATCAAGGGACATACATATCTTGATACAAGTAAAAAAAAATCAAAGACTTAATAATTTTAGAAAAAAGATTACCTTAGGGTAGGACATCAGACAGTGAAGGCAATGACACCCCACTCCAGTACTCTTGCCTGGAAAATCCCATGGATGGAGGAGCCTGGTGGGCTGCAGTCCAAAACACTGGAGTGGGTTGCCATTTCCTTCTCCAATAAAAAAAAGATTCAAAAATCTAGTTATGCTCTATATCAACTCTGTTCAATGCAAATAAAATGTAAGCCACAAATCTGAACATATGTAATTTTCTAATTTACCAAAATTTAAGTTTCTTGGATAACATATAAACCCAATAAATCTAAAATATTACATTCAATGTGCAACCAATGTAAAAATTACTAATGGGATATTTTTTCTTTTATTGACATTGCCTTTTAAAGCAGCTTTCTATATTTTATTTTCAGCACATATCAATTTAGATTGGCCACATTTTAATTGTTAAATAGGCATGTTTGATGGCCTCAGTATTGGACAGCAAAGTTTTATACCTTAAGATTGGTAGTAGGTATATGGAAATAGGTATATATTGTTTCTTAAGCTGTATATACCTTATCTAGTATATCAGTTCAGTTCAGTCGCTCAGTCGTGTCCGACTCCCTGCGACCCCATGAATCGCAGCACGCCAGGCCTCCCTGTCCATCACCATCTCCCGGAGTTCACTCAGACTCACGTCCATCGAGTCCGTGATGCCATCCAGCCATCTCATCCTCGGTCGTCCCCTTCTCCTCCTGCCCCCAATCCTTCCCATATACATCACAAAGTACAAAGGCAACACCTTAACAACTAGAACCTATTCACGAATGAAAATGTTCCTTTTTGCTAAACTCTAGATATATTAATATTATTCTACTTTCCTTCCTCCCTTCCTCCCTGCTTTTCTCTCTCCCCATTCCCTCCCTCTCTCTCCCTCTTTTCCTTCCTTCATTCATTCCTTCCTCCCTCTTTCTCTTCCTTTCTTCTTGCATCTCTCATTTCTCTGTCTCTTCCTTCACCCCTTTTCCTCCCCTCTTATCATATTCCCCACATTTTTTTGTGAGATTGCATTACATTTTTGATTATTGATGATTCTGACACATTTCTTGGCTCTGCTATACTAAAGCTTTTCAGGACAGTTTCTTTGTTTACTTGGCACAAAACATCATCATCTACTAAATATGGGCTCATATTCTCCAATTTAACATGGACCCATTGACATGTATCCAAATAGGCATTCTTGAAAGTATCTATTTTTTAATTTGTTGATTAAATTATCACATTAAAAACTGAAAAGCAAGCATCTTCTGTGTATGTGTAACAATGATGGTAAAGAGTATTTTAAAGAGGAAAATGTTAAGAGAAAACACTATGTTTTTATATTGAATATAATATTATCCATTTTAGACTAAATCCCTGCAAATGCTTATGAACAATCTGGGCATGTGAAGATACTTCTGCAGAAGCAAACATGTAGAAGCAAAAATGGCAGAACAGAACTGAGGTTGGCAGAGACCTTTGGGCTTGTTTGTAAGACAAATGCAGTAAGGTGTCTGTTTTTGCTTGGCATACAAGCTAAGGATAATTTTCACATTTGTTATATAGCTGGAAAAAATTAAAAGAAGAATTATGTCCTGTGACACATAAAAATTATGTAAAAATCAAATTCCAGTGTCTATAAAGTTTTATTGATAAACATCTATGTCCCTTCATTTATGTACTATCTATTGCTGTTTTTGTCTTACAATGGCAGTATGATTAGCTGCAACAGGGACTATATGGTCTACAAACCCTAAAATGTTTGGTGCTTGGTCCTTTAAAGCAAAGTTTGCCCAGCCCTGGATTAAATAAGCTTTTTGCCCAGATGATAATCAATTTTGCATACAGTGACCTAAAAATCAAAATAACATAAGCATCTGAACTATGAAAACCATGTATTAGAAATAATGGTAAAGTGATAATTCTTTGCTACGTGAGTTCATCTTCCAGGTTCACGATTTGAGCTAATGACAGTCATCATGAAATTGCCTAATTCAGAAAATGAAGAGATCAGATCTGGTCATGGTTCTGCCATCACTTAGATATATCAATGACCTTGTGAGTGTCAAAGACTTTAGGAGCCTCTGTTGGTCCACAAAGCAAAAGGATGAAGTTAGGTTATTGTCATGGTCCCTCCTAGTTCTTCTTCTTCTTCTTTTTTTAAACTATTTATAGAGGGAACTAGTTCTGTGTATTCTTGCTACCTCTTAATCTCTTCTACTTTTGTTAGGTCCTTACCATTTCTGTACCTTATTGTGCCCATTCTTGCATGAAACGTTCCATTGATATTTCCAATATCTCCAATGAAGAGCTCTCTAGTCTTTCCCATTCTATTGTTTTCTTTCATTTGCATTTGGTCATTTATCTCTCCTTGCTATTCTCTAGAACTCTGCATTCAGTTGAGTATATGTTTCCCTGGCATTTCACTTCTCTTCATTGCTTAGCTATTTGTAAAGCCTCCTCAGATAACCACTTTGCCTTCTTGCATTTCTTTTTCTTGGGGATTGTTTTGGCCACTGCCTCCTGTACAGCGTTATGAATTTCCATCCATAGTTCTTTAGGCACTCTGTCTACAAGATCTAATCCCTTGAATATATTTGTCACCATCACTGTACAATCATAAGGGATTTGATTTAGTTCATCCACAGGACAGGAAAAGGTTAGTTTTCATCCCATTCCCAAAGAAGGGCAATTCTGTATGGCAAAACCAATACAGTATTGTAAAGTAAAATAAAGTAAAAATAAAAATAAAATAAAATAAAATTAGCACATTATAATACTAAAAAAATAATAATAATAGATGAAATAAAAAAAAAAAGAATGTTCAAACTATACAATTGCACTCATTTCACATGCTAACTGGACTTCCCAGGTGGCGCTAGTGGCAAAGAATCTGCCTGCCAATTCAGGAGACACAGAAGACACTGGTTCCATCTCTGGCTTGGGAAGATCCTCTGGAGAAGGGAATGACACCCCATTCAAGCATTCTAGCCTGGAGACAGAGGAGCTTGGTGGGTCACAGTCCATGGGTCACAAAGAGTTGGACTCAACTGAATGACTAAGCACGTGTATACTTGCAATCGCTAGCAAGGTAATGCTCAAAATCCTTCAATGAGGCTTCAACAGTAAGTAAACCAAGAACTTCCAAATGTATAAGATATATTTAGAAAAGGCAGAGGAACTAAAGATCAAATTGTCAACATTCTTTGGATAATGGAGAAAGGAAAGGAGTTCCAGAAAAAACATCTACTTCTGTTTAACTGACTATGATAAAGCCTTTGACTGTGTGGATCACAACAAACTGTGGAATATTCTTAAAGAAATGGGAATACGCAACCTTACCTTACCTGCCTTCTGAAATATGTAGGTTAAGAAGTAACAATTATAACCGGACATGGAACAATAGACTGGTTCAAAACTGGGAAAAGAGTATGACAAGGCTGTATATTGTCACTCTGCTTATTTAACTCATATTCACAGTACATCGTGCAAAATGCTGGGCTGGACGGATCATAGGCTAGAATCAAGTTTGCCGGGAGAAATATCAATAATCTCAGATATGCAGATGATGCCATTTTAATGGCAAAAAGTAAAGAGGAACTAAAGAGCCTCTTGATGAGAGTGAAAGAGAAGAATGAAAAAGTTGGCTTGAAACTCAGCATTCAATAAGCTAAAATCATGACATCCAGTCCCAACACTTCACAGCAAAAGAAAGGGGGGAAAGTGCAAGCAGTGATAGATTTTATTTTCTTAGGCTCAAAATCGCTGTGGACAGTGACTGCAGCCACAAAATTAAAAGATGCTTGCTTCTTGGAAGGAAAGCTATGACAAACCTAGAGAGTGTATTAAAAAGTAGACATATCACTTTGCTGACAAAGGTCCAAATAGCCAAAGCCACTGTCTTCCAGTCGTCATGTGTGGATGTGAGAATTAGACCATAAAGAAGGCTGAGTGCTGAAGAACTGATACTTTCGAACTGTGGTGGTGGAAAAGACTCTTGAGAATCCTTTGGACTGCAGGGAGATCAAACCAGTCAATTCCAAAGGAAAACAATCCTGAATAGTCATTGGAAGGACCGATGCAAAAATTGAAGCTCAATTGGCCACCTGATGTGAAGATCGACTCACTGAAAAAAGACTCTAATGCTGGGAAGGATTGAAGGCAAAAGGAGAAGCGGGTGGTAGAGAATGAGATGATTAGATAGCATCATCAACTTAATAGACATGAATCTGTGCAAACTCCACGAGACAGCAGAGGAGAGAGGAGCCTGCCATACTACAGTCCACGGGGTTGCAAAGAGTTGGACACAACTTAGCTACTGGACAACAACAGAAGGAATTACTTAAGCAAAAGCAGTTAAAAATAATGGTAAGGTTACCAACACTGATGTCAACTAGATCAGTATAAAGCACTGGGTCCTATTTAGAGCTGAAAAGAACTTAAGCCTGCATGAGACAAGGAGGAAGGGGGCATGGCACAAGTATTAAAGGATGACACAACTGTTAAGAAGAACAGGATACAACAAAAACTGGTTAGAACCTACTAGGCCCCAGATGGTGGAAGATTTCACTTCTAGTAGATTTTGAGCCTCACTACACACTCGTTGTTATGCATTAGCATGCTAAATGACACAACCACATGTGACATGACAATTCCAAGGCCAACCACTAAATGCAGTTTTTCAATTCCTAGAAATCCCTGCCCCTTTTTCAAGAAAGAAAATTTCTATGGAATTACCCAGCCCATAATAACTAACCACTTCAGCACTTTGGGGCCTCTCTCACTTTCCAAGAGGCCCCGATGCCCTGGGGTTGCCTTTTGCCTTCTGAGACAGCCACTCTCTGTCTATGGAGTGTGTATCTCTCTAAATAAATCTCCTTTCACTCTACTAAGGCTTATTCTGGAATTCTTCTCCTGCGTGAAACCAAGGACCCTCATTTGGTGGCCTGTCCCAGGGACATTGTCAAGACCTGGGACCTGACATCCTCTTGTGCCTCATTTTTCCTACAACATTTGTACATCCGGTGAGATAATATATTGGAGATCTGCTTAGTACAGAAGTAAGCACTTAAATATAAAATGCATCGGCTAAGCGCTGAGCTGAATTGCAAAAGTCACTGACTCAGTGATCTCTATTACCCCTGTCGTGGTCTTACAGGGGGTGAGGCAGAGAAGCCACTGCCTTGGCAGCAAGTGGAAATGTTCCCCACCCAAGCACAGGGTCTCTCGAGAGAATGGCTGTGGTATGACTGACTTCTTGCTGCTATGTGAACAGAAAGACTGAATCTCAGCCTCTGATTCTTAACATTGTCGCTGTTTAGTCACTAAGTCATGTCCAACTCTTTTGTAATCCCGTGGACCGTAACCCCTGCCAGGCTCCTCTGTCTATGGGATTTCTCAGGCAAGAATACTGAAGTTGAATGCCATTTCTTTCTCCAGGGGATCTTCCTGACCCAGGGACTGAACATGCATCTCCTGCATTGCAGGTAGATTCTTTACCACTAAGCCACCTGGGAAGCCTACTCTTAACATTATTATTATTATTATTTTAACCCCAAAGCAACTTCCACGTGAAAAGGAATAAAGTGACCTCCAGTCTCCCACTAGCTATTGTCCTATACCACCCACCGGAACTCTGAAACCATAGCCAGCTACCGAGCAGAACTGTTCAGACCAACTATTTCACAATAAAGACACTATTTTGAACATGAGTATGTATCAGTAAATAACAGCATTACTTAAAATAAGACTGTCAAGTCCCAAATAATTTGGTTTTTTTCCCCCTCAATTTTTAATGCATAAAATAATAACGCAAGAGCAGTCAGCACTTAGGAAGAATGGAAGTTTCCTTCTAAGTAAGCAATCTGGGTAAGAAAGCATCACCTTAGCAACAACACATTCTATAATTGTCTGTGACTGACATTGCTATAATATCCTAATAAAATCAGCTAGTTTTATTCACTGCTCCAGTACTTTGCTTAAGGATGGGGCAGAGGGAAATGATTATCGGGAGATTAATAGAAGTGAAATCTCAGACTTGACCTGAGTCATAATAAAGACATTGTGTCATATTAACCTCATTTCCACCTATAGTCCATCATGGACGCCCCTCCTCATTATCAGCAAAAACTTCATTCAAGAAGAAAGTATCTGAACACGAAGTAAGTGTTGAGGACAATAGCAAAAGTTGTACAAAATTATCTACTTGGAAGAATCAGCCTGAATTAATCCTCTCTCACTGGACTGCTTTCTTATCACTCAGCTCCACAGTGAAGGAGGAAAATCAGTTTCATTACCAAGCACCTTTTTCAATCAAACCTCTCAAGCTATTCCACATCAGAGTTAAATTTTCCCAGGTATTTTATCATTGGTCTACCTCAATATTTATGTGATGGTTTGAAAACTCTGTTTGGGAAAAAAGGAAAAGTAAATACTCTCCCATTGGGAAAATGCATCAACCATAAAAACCAAAATTGATTCTACAGTGTTCAGTGTCAAATGCAAAGATTTACCAAAGCTCCATAATTACATACTAATTAAGAATTAGAAAAAAAATTCTGAAATTATCTATTCAGATCTACAGAATTAGCAAATATAACATTAATTCTTCTAAATCATTTTTTTTTTTAGCAGTGGATTCAACTAGGAAGAACTATAAGTAATCCAAAATGGAATCAGAAACTCTTTTCTATTAAGACCCAATTTGGTGCCCATATGCTAATGCTTCTGCCTCTCATGCTGTATCAGAAAAAAAAAGTGTATTAATTAAATAATTGCAAAGAAAAAAGCAGTTATGGTATTTTGCATACCAAAGGGCCCTAAAGGATTTCACAGACTTATGGTAAATGCAGAGGAGTATAAAAAGAGCAACTTAAAAAAATTATTCACACCACTTTCATTTATACTACTGAAAATGACTAATTACTTGCCAAGCTCTGTTTATAGAGAATTCTCTTCAAGACACTCAATGTATTTTATAGATCTCTCTAATTGATCTTTGCCATTTTACAGATGTTAAAGTTATTTGTAAAATTAAAATTCCCTTGGAACAAAAATTAAAGGCAAAGGGAATTTAAGGAAATCAGTTGAGTAAAGGGTAGAGCTCAGAATTCAGTTGTGTTCTGTCTCCTCAGCCTAAAATATTTTTAAAATATATATTGCTTTTAAACAATATTTGTTATGTAATTTAAAGCAATATTTTAAACAATATTTTTTAAACAATTTAAACAACAACAAAAAAACCCAATCTATATTGTTTTTAAAATATAAGTTGGACCAGTAGGAAGCAAACTCACAACACTCAATTCTAAGCATTTCCTTCCTTCCTTCTTTCTTCCAACAACAGCTTTGAGGTGTAAGCGATGTGCACACACATGCATACAAAAGCACATCTTTAGTAATGCTGGCACTTTGATGAGTTTGGACATAACTATTTCCAACAACTAATTTTAAATACAGCTCATGTCATGTGGCCCAATATGTGGCCCAATAGTTTAGTCAAAATCCAATATGGAAAAAAAAATTAAAAATGACCTTTACTTTTCATATGAATCATAGGAGTGAAAGAAATTTTGAGGGATCAGTTTTCCTCCTAGCTTATTTTCATTCATTTATTTACTATAGATCAAGTACCTATTATGTGCCAGGCAATGTGTTAGGCATGGCAGTTTCAATAATCAGCAAAACAGACATGGGGGTCTTGATGCAAACTGAGTTCCTGATTGCAATCTCATCAAGAGTATCATAAATTAAAATGACCTCTCATAAGTTTATATACATCTAAAGAAGATACCACAATTTCATGAGTATTTCATCCAAATGTTCAAAGCTTTGAGTAGACAGAAAATTCTTCTACATCTGGAATAAACCCTTCCTTCAATAATTATATCAAATTCTTCATGCTGGATATTCCACGGACGTGAAAACTATGACAATATGCAAAGATTATTCATAGAATTTCAGAGCATTTAACTTTTCCCCAGTCTCCTCTCCTTTAGATACCATTACCATCATGAATTTATAGAGAACCTGGAGTTCTACCATAACACGGCAACCTACCTAAAAAATATTTATTATGCATGCAGGAATCTGGCACTAACTGGATTTGGATGATATAACCATGTACAACACAGAATGACTCTGGTCTCTTAATCTGATGTTTAGACTGGTGTAGTATCAATAACCTCAGATACGCAGATGACACCACCCTTATGGCAGAAAATGAAGAGGAACTAAAGAGCCTCTTGATGAAAGTGAAAGAGGAGAGTGAAAAAGTTGGCTTAAAGCTCAACATTCAGAAAACGAAGATCATGGCATCTGGTCCCATCACTTCATGGGAAATAGATCGGGAAACAGTGGAAACAGTGTCAGACTTTATTTTGGGGGGCTCCAAAATCACTGCAGATGGTGACTGCAGCCATGAAATTAAAAGACACTTACTCCTTGGAAGGAAAGTTATGACCAACTTAGACAGCATATTCAAAAGCAGAGACATTACTTAGCCAACAAAGGTCCGTCTAGTCAAGGCTATGGTTTTTCCAGTGGTCATGTATGGATGTGAGAGTTGGACTGTGAAGAAGGCTGAGTGCTGAAGAATTGATGCTTTTGAACTGTGGTGTTGGAGAAGATTCTTGAGAGTCCCTTGGACTGCAAGGAGATCCAACCAGTCCATTCTGAAGTCTTAGGTGTTCTTTGGAAGGAATGATGCTAAAGCTGAAAGTCCAGTACTTTGGCCACCTCATGCGAAGAGTTGACTCATTGGAAAAGACCCTGACGCTGGGAGGGATTGGGGGCAAGAGGAGAGGGGACCACTGAGGATGAGATGGCTGGATGCCATCACCAATTCGATGGACGTGAGTTTGAGTGAACTCTAGGAGTTGGTGATGGACAGGGAGGCCTGGCATGCTGTGATTCATGGGGTCGCAGCATCAGACACGACTGAGCGACTGAACTGAACTGAGTAATCATTTCTCCCTTGTTAATAACACATAGGGATTAACTTACACTTTTAAAAAATCTAAACTCCCCTATTCACTGTTTCTCCTATGTATTCTGTTTCAATATATTTTCCAGGGACTTCCCTGGTGGTCTAAGGTGAAGGTAAGGTAAGGTGAATTCACTCAGTCATGTCCGACTCTTTGCGACCCCGTGGACTGTATCCTACTAGGCTTCTCCATCCATGGGATTCTCCAAGCAAGAATACTGGAGTGGGTTGCCATTTCCTTCTCCAGGGGATCTTCCCGACCCAGGGATCGAACCTGGGTCTCCCGCATTGGAGGCAGATGCTTTAACCTCTGAGCCACCAGGGAAGCCCTGGTGGTCTAGTGGTTAAGAATTCACCCGCCAAGCAGGGGACATATGTTCAATCCCTGGTCTGTGAAGATCCCACATGCCACAGAGCAACTAAGCCTGTGCACCACAACTACGGAAGCCGGCGCACCCTAAAGCCCATGCTCTTCAACAAGAAGCGCCACCACAATAAGAAGCCCGTGTACCACAACTAGAGAAAGCTCACATGCAGCAATGAAGACCCAGCGCAGCCAATAATGAAAAATTTCAAATATGTATTAAATTGCAAGAAATATGTACTCAATATATCTTACATATAAAAGCATCTCTATAATTATATAGATTGATTAGATAGAGATACATAGCAGCATATGACTTTAAATTTAGTACAATATATCATTGGTGACTTATACTTAATTAACCTAATTTAGCCAAAATATTGGTTTCCCAGGTGGTGCAATAGTAAAGAATCCATCTGCCTGTGCAGGAGATGCAAGAGACATGACTTAGATCCCTGGGTCAGCAAGAACCGCTGGAATAGGAAATGGCAATCCACTCCAGTATTCTTGCCTGCAAAATGCCATAGACAAGTACCTGGCAGGCAATTGCCCTTGGGGCTGCAAAGAGTTAGACAGGACTGAGTGACTGAGTGCACGCATGCGCGCACAAACACTCACACAACCAGGATATGGGTGCTCTTAGATATGAAGATTTTATCATCGGGCTTAGAACGAACTGTCCCTTACCAGGATTTATGATATTAGGTATCATTGACTTCTTTGGATTGCAAATAAATCCCATGCAGAAAGTAGCATGCACCTCACAGGTTTGCTGCAAAGATTAAATGGGTCAGAAAGATTCCCTGGAAGAGGAAATGGCAACCCACTCCAGTATTCTTGATGGGATAATCCCATGGACAGAGAAGCCTGGAGGGCTACAGTCTATGAGGTCTCAAAGAGTCGGACATGACTGAACACTCAAGCATAAGTGTCTAGAACAGGTTAGAGATACAATAAATGTTAAGTCTTCTTTTTCTCTCTGGAGATAAGATTATAGTTGGCTGTGAACTCATCTAGTCATTTTGTCTTCTGGGTCATATTTTTGCCAGTTTTGCTGAGGCATACAGTAGAACTTCCCAGACTCAGGGAATGAATAAAAGAAAGGTGATGGAGTTATTTTAAAACTGCTGGTTTTGCTGTTCCTATATTGATGACAACAGGTATATTAAACTCTTTGGAGATGAGATCATATTTAGAATTTAGCAAGTATATAATGAGATGCCTCAGGATTCAAGTTAACAAGAGAAGGAACATTCTTGTATTCTCATGACTGGAAGTGTTACTTGACTTGGAAAGAATTAGGTTAAATCAGTTTCATTTTCTAGAAATACCACTGAACAATGCAAAGTTTTGTTTAAATAAATCTAAATAATACAACCCAGAGTTCTCTGCCCCTCCCACCATATTTTTTTCAGCTTTTCTCTAAACACAAGAAAGTTCTAAGATGTGTGGTACACTTCACTTCTCAGCTGGCAATAGTGGTAAAGAATTCAACTGCCAGTGCAGGAGACATAAGAGATGTGGGTTTGATCCTTGGGTTGGGAAGATTCCCTGGAGGAGGGCATGGCAACTCACTTCAGCAATCTTGCTGGAGAATCCCATGGACAGAGGAACCTAGTGGGCTACAGTCCAAAGGGTCACAGAGTCAGCCACAACCGAAGTAACTTACCATGCATACACACTGTAAAGAATAACTAAGTAGAACAAAACACAATCAGTTTTCAGTCCTGGCTCCACCATTTACTAACTGTGTGATATCAGGCAGGTTGTCCCAGCTTTTTGAGACTTGTCTCTACAAAATATGGAAACCATATACCTTACTTAGAAGGTTATTGAAAAGGTTAAATGAGAATGTACATAAAGCACCCAAGACTTCATCGCCAGCCTAAAGTAAGTACAAATATGTCATTTTCTTCCTCCCTTAATACTAAATATTTGTTTAGAATGAGTGCAACATCTCAAATGCATTGCTAAATGGTGCATATAACCAACCGAGTTCAGCGTTTCTTCAAGTTGAATGGCTTCTTCCATAGGATATTGCTATCAGAATAATAATGAAGGTTTGGTTTTAAATATTTTCCATGCTTTCTGAATTATGGAGCACATGGCTTCCTTCAAAGAGATCACTCACATCAAGGCTCTAACTTAAGTTCTTTTGAACAATGAAGGCAGATTAAAATACATTTTCCTTTCAATCTTTATAACCAAGAATAACAGCAGAACCATGAGAAATTTCAAAGAGTAGATTATTTTGTTTGGCAACCAGTCATCCTTGACCAGCCTTTAATATGAGGGATGGAGAAATAATGAGCCAATATGTCATTCTTATTTTGATACACAAATAAAATTTAAGAAATGCTGACAGCTAAATTTTCCATTTGTCATCATTTCAAATCCACCTCCTAAGTATTTCTTGCTTCTTTTTCCTAGATTTTATGCTCACTGCCCTACTTTAGGTGCTCATTATGTTCAGCCTGCATGTGCCAATTTGAAGAACCTTTTTCTCCTGGCTTCTCAGCACCTATACTCAGTCTCCTCAATTTCTTCAATCCATTTTCTTTTTTTTTTTTTACATTGCTGACAGAAGAGCAAACTTTCTAAAAGACAGACCATGCCAGATATTGTGTGAATATCCAAAATTCTTCAGTTGTTTTCTTCAGTTACTTCATAACTGGATGTCAGTGTTACAAGAGAGCCAAACCTTGAGGATCTGAGACTCAGAGAGAAGAGAAACAGAGAGAAGTAAGCCTGAAGAAGTAAGCCATTGTATGCTTTGAGTCATGTGGTAATTCCTCAGTAGAGCACCCAACAGAAAATGGTCACTAAAGGGTAAGAAATTAAGAGAGCTTTAAACAGTTTCACAATTTGGAAAGACAGAAATGGGAGTTTAAGGCTTGCCAAGTACGAGGTAGCCCGGCGAACATGCCAGACTTTCTCCTGAGACTCCTGATTGGCTGCATCCTAGGAGAAAGGAAAGATCTTACAAAGTGGAAACTTGGATCTTACAAAAATGGAAACCCAGACCTGAGTCAGTTTAATCCCTGATTGGATTAGATTGACTTGACCTTTCTGTAACAGCCTTCCAGTTAAAAATGAAAATCCTCTCTGGGGGAAGAAAACACTAAAAAATTGCAAAAATAGACCTATGGTGGCTGGATAGGAGAGTTACCAGACATAAACTTTAACTGTGATAAGAATATTCAGGAGAACAGAGAACAAGGCAAAAAGTTCAGTGTCATTCTACCTATACCTGCTTCTGCCTCAGTTTTGTCAATTTCAGTGAAAAGAAGTCATCTTTGATTCCTACTTTTTCTTCAATCTCCAAATCCAATCCATCAGTAAGATGGGCTAACCATTCCTTAAGTATGCATCTTTTTTTTTCAATGTCTGCTCTTCATCTCCATAGCTTCTACTCAACTCGTGAGCTGCCATCCTCTCTCTCTTGGGTTCCTGGCAATAGTCCTCTGCTGGTCTTTGTGAATCCATTCTCATTGCCTTGCTTCTATTTGGCATGCATCAATCAGACTGAATCGTTTCTTAAGTCAGTTACCACAAGCCACTACGCTACTTAAAGACGCTCCAATAGCATCATATTTCATTAAGAATAAACTGAAACTGCTTATTCTGCCCTAGAAGGTCCTATTTGATTTGGCCCTGTCCTCATTCTTCTATTTCAATTGTTCTTAGTCAGGGTTGATTGGGAATACTGGAAACATTTCACCTGTTACAACTGGATGTTAGGAGTAGGGGTGGCTACAAGCATCTAATGGGTACAGGACAGGCATGCTTCTAAACACATCACAATTCAGAACACAGTTCCTCACAGAATTATCCAACCCAAAGTATCAACAGTGCCAAGGTTGATGGAATTTCAACTCATATGGCAGTCTATCCGTGGTTATTTTATTCTAGGTTATCTGCTTTCTTTTCCTTCTTAGAACAAGCCCAGCCCACCTCATCTGTAGGTCTTCTGAACTTGCTGTTCTCTCCACCTGCAACGCTCCTCCCTCTGATCTTCCCAAGGTTGGCTTCTTGCATCACTTAGGTCTCGATTGATACAACCTCTCCTCCGAGAGGCCTTCCAGGACTGTTCCTTCCAAAAGTTTCCTCTATTGTTCCTGATAGTCCCTCAACTAGCTCTTTTCTTAATCCAGAACTTATATTTGTACATTTTATTGTCTACCTCCCCCACTAATATGTAAACACAATGAACGCAGAAACCTCCTCCATTTCATTCATTCCTCTATTTCCCATGCTTTGAATGGAACCAAATCAACCATAAACAGTCAAAAATCATTTGTTACATAAAGTACCAGATTGACATAGCACAGGCCTTCACTAACTTGACAAAGGTTGCAGTGAGACTGTGTTTCGTTGCTGAGAGTCTGTATCCAATGGGTATTTATTCCTCTGGGTTTTTCTCCCTCTTTTTCTCCCTGTCAGAATTCAGAGTCACTAGAACTTGATTGTGTCCTCTACCATGTATTTGTTGAGTATTTATTACATGCAAAGAATTGTGCTAAGCATGACACTGTGACATAGACGGCATATTCCAAGTCAACAGAGGAGGAGAGAGAGAGGACAGTTTAGTAACATTCCTGAAATAATACAGCAAGTCATTTTGAAACAGAGAGATAAATAAGAGTTTCACCTAGCTGTTCATTTCATACAAATGACAAAACATTGTGTTTAGACTGAATGGGACTGAGATTTAACCAGAGTCTCAGTATAATTTTCCTATCAAGAACATCTTTGAATGACATTCTATGAATACACCATGATTTACTCTTTCTATAGCCTGCCTGAGGATTTTGTACATTTACACTGTTTATTTTCCTTCTTTATTGACAAAAAAAAAGTCTACTTAAGAGTTAAGGAAAACTTAGAACTATTAAAAATGAAATGTTACATTATTCCTAAGACAAATAATGTCTC
Source organism: Cephalophus harveyi (assembly GCA_006410635.1). Classification (NCBI taxonomy): domain Eukaryota; kingdom Metazoa; phylum Chordata; class Mammalia; order Artiodactyla; family Bovidae; genus Cephalophus; species Cephalophus harveyi. The sequence continues at coordinate 179,801 of SJYT01032774.1, forward strand.
TGAATATCTTATGAACAGGATAAAACTGCTTATTTCCTATTTATCCTCTGGTGATCAATATAATCTAAATATGTTATAAATACTTTATATAAAAAGTACACAATTAGGCATACAAAAAGTCATTTCTTAACTTCCTTATTTGTATATAAATCCACTTTTTCCAATCATTCCCAGAGGGAAGAACTGGACTAAATTTACACTAAGAATAGAAATTTATATTCTTAGGTTAAATTTCTACTCTTAGTTTAAATAGTTCAATTTACAGGTCTTTCCTAAAAATTGTGTTTATTCAGTAATGTCAAGTGAAAACAGCTGGATGTTATAGAACTTTCCTGAATCTTGGTGCTATGATGCTTTCAGAGTTGATGCTATCTTCCTTGGGTTGATCTAGATTTGATATTATCTGTTATCTACATAAGATAATTTCATTTTTCCTTCACCATCTTTCATCTAAGTATAATTGCATATATGCACACACACAATCCAGGGTTCTTGCCTGGAGAATCCCAGGGACGGGGGAGCCTGGTGGGCTGCCGTATATGGGGTCGCACAGAGTTGGACATGAGTGAAGTGACTTAGCAGAACAGCAGTGCAGAAAACAATGTGTCTTTTTGTTATTAAGACAAGATACACTCAAGTCCTTTCCAACAGTGAGGTTATATATCTGAAAGAGGGGAGAGAAACATTTATTGTAAAGCCCCTTTGTTTAAGACTCATGATTGCTTTAACTTTTTCCCACGAAAGCAAAAAGAGCATTTTGAGCATTTTTCAAATAAAATGCAACAAAACCACAATCAGCATTTCTGTCCTTAAAGCAATGACAAAGGGTATCAATACCTGCCCTGACTTGGTAAGTTCACTTGTTCAAACTCACAGAAGCCCAGGTGTGGGTAACAAGCAACCCCTCTGTCATAAATTTCCTCAGTGATCCACACCTATTCCAAGTGCTGAAGTATTCAGAAAATTAGAGAGTCCCATCTTCAAGTAGATATAGAATCCAAGTGTGGCAAGAGATTATGTAACTCTACATTTGGTAGGGAATAAAGGGAATGAGACACTCTTGTAGCTGATAAATTTCCTCAGTGATCCACACCTATTCCAAGTGCTGAAGTATTCAGAAAATTAGAGAGTCCCATCTTCAAGTAGATATAGAATCCAAGTGTGGCAAGAGATTATGTAACTCTACATTTGGTAGGGAATAAAGGGAATGAGACACTCTTGTAGCTGTTTTCTTGATATATAATTTGTATCTTTATGATTTATAAAATAAAGCTGTAATAAGTATGGTCTTGGCCAGAAAGGTGAAACAAGCTCCACTTTTTGTCTGATCTGAGAAGCATACTTTCTATTATTAAGCCTAAATGTGATGGCATTTGAAATAAAAGCTCATCTGTCCAAAGAGTCAGACTCCTATCCCTGATGTCCCCATTTTAGAAAATGTGTGCATTTACCCCTGATATTTACATCTGTTTTAATTTCTCAGTATCAGTTCAGTTGCTCAGTCATGTCCGACTCTTTGCGACCCCATGAATCACAGCGCACCAGGCCTCCCTGTCCATCACCATCTCCCGAGTTCACTCAAACTCACGTCCATCGAGTCCGTGATGCCATCCAGCCATCTCATTCTCGGTTGTCCCCTTCTCCTCCTGACCCCCAATCCCTCCCAGCATCAGAGTCTTTTCCAATGAGTCAACTCTTCGCATGAGGTGGCCAAAGTACTGGACTTTCAGCTTCAGCATCATTCCTTCCAAAGAAATCCCAGGGTTAATCTCCTTCAGAATGGACTGGTTGGATCTCCTTGCAGTCCAAGGGACTCTCAAGAGTCTTCTCCAACACCACAGTTCAAAAGCATCAATTCTTCAGCGCTCAGCCTTCTTCACAGTCCAACTCTCACATCCATACATGACCACTGGAAAAACCATAGCCTTGACTAGACGGACCTTAGTCGGCAAAGTAATGTCTCTGCTTTTGAATATACTATCTAGGTTTGACATAACTTTTCTTCCAAGGAGTAAGCGTCTTNATTCTTCAGCGCTCAGCCTTCTTCACAGTCCAACTCTCACATCCATACATGACCACTGGAAAAACCATAGCCTTGACTAGACGGACCTTCGTCGGCAAAGTAATGTCTCTGCTTTTGAATATGCTATCTAGGTTGGTCATAACTTACAAGGAGTAAGCGTCTTTTGATTTCCTACATTACCATGTGTAAAATGGATAGTATGCTTTGCTGTATGACACAGGAAGCTCAAACCCGGTGCTCTGTAACTCCCTGGAGAAGTGGGATGGGGTGGGAGGTAAGAGGGATGTTCAAGAGGGAGGGGACATATGTAATCCTATGGCTGATTCATGCTGATACATGGCAGAAACCAACACAATATTGTAAAGCAATTATTCTCTAATTAAAATAAATGACTCTTTTTTAAAAAGTCAAACTTTAAAAAAAATTCGTTCTTAACCACAGTGATATCTTCACAGTTAAAACATTAAACTACAGAAAACTTATACAGTTTAGTAGTTCCTTTCTCTAGCCCTCCTCACCCCACTTCCTTCTCACCAAATGCAACTACTTTCAATCACTTAAGCTGTTTTTCTAAATATTTACCTACATATCTGTAAGCAATCCTGTTCTACTCTTCCTTGAGTAACCTGTTTCAAATATTTCCTATTACATAGCTTTCTTTTATGGTGGCTGAGGATCTCACCCTGTTAGTCCTCACCTATTTCATCTTCTACATTATTGCCACACCTATATTCTCAATGGTACAAAGCTTGGTTAAAACTTGGTGTTTACATTATAATGACAATGTAAATATTATTTGCTGCTGACCAAATAGTTTACTATGATCATTTCGGCTACAACTATTATTTTTCCTTGAGTTAATAACTGCTTTATTTTTATTTCATTTGCTTAGTTTACTGTGTGACTGTTACAGGCTAAATTATGTCCTCCCCAAATGCGTATGTTGAATTCTTAGCCCTCAGTACCTCAGAATGTGACTGTATTTGGAGACAGAGCCTTTAAAGAGGTGATTAAGTTAAAATGAGGTCACTGTGGTGGGTCTTAATCCAGTATGACTGGTGCCCATAAAAAGAAATCAGGAAATGAGGACAGAGACACATACAGGGGAAGACCGCATGAAGATACGGTGGGGAGGCGGCCACCTGCAAGCCAAGGAGAGAGGCCTCAGAAGAAACCAGCCCTGCTGACACCTGGGTCTTGGACTCCCCCTCCAGAACTGTGAGAAGATGTATTTTATTTCTGCTGTTTAAGCCACCTAGTCTGTGGTATTTGTTATGGCAGCCCTAGCAAACTAACACAGTTAACTTTTTGTTAAAAAAATAAAAAGATACATGTACCCAATGTTCATAGCAGCACAATTAGGCAACAAGACAGAGAAACCACCTAAACATCAACAGATGAATGGATAAAGAAGATGTCATACATACACAAATGGAGTAAGAAAGAAAGCCATTCGCAACAGCGTGGATGGACTGAGAGGTTCTCATACTGTGAGGTCAGTCAGAAAGAGAAAGGTAAACACCATATACCACTTACATGTGGAATCTAAAATGTGATATGCACGAAACACCTATAAAACAGAATCATGGACAGAGAGAAAAGAATAGCAGTTGCCTAGGGGAAGGCAGTTGGGGTGGCGGGCGGAGGGAATGAAGTGGGAGGTTGAGGTTAGCAGATGCAAGCTTTTATATATAGAATGGATAAATGACAAGGTCCTGCTGCAGAGGACCATATCCAATATCCTATGATAAATCAATGGAAAAATACATATATAATAAGTGCATAAGTTAAGTCGCTCAGTCTTATCTGACTCTTTGCGACCCCGTGGACTATAGCCTACCAGGCTCCTCCATCCATGGGATTCTCCAGGCAAGAATACTGGAGTGGGTAGCCATTTCCTTCTCCAGGGGATCTTCCCGACCCAGGGATCGAACCCAGGTCTCCCGCATTGCAGGCAGACGCTTTAACCTCTGAGGCACCATTGCAGGCAGACGCTTTAACCTCTGAAGCCTAAAAAGTGCGTATACATGTATAAATGAATGACTTTGCTGTATAGCAGAGCTTAACACAACACTGCAAATCAACTATATTTTGTAAAAAAAAAAAAAGATAAAAAACTTTTGCCTAGTTTAATTGCTATTTTGTGTTTCTGTATTTCACAGTTAACCAAAATATGTATTTTATTGCTATTCCATTTCCCAGTTTTAGAAATTATCTACTGATGACCTATAATACCAGATAAATATTTGGCTTTCATATAACCTCTACTCCTCCACTTACGCATCCTTCATCCTTTTATAATATTATAGCTATGTAATTTTTGTTCACTGCCAAACCAAGTAATACACTATCAGCATTTCCTTTCTTGTACAATGTTTCATGTTATCTGGAATTAATAATTGCCTTATTTTTTCATTTAGTTAATTTTCTCTATGGCTACTGCTAGTTTTTCTACACCACAAAGAAACACATCCAGTGATCTATCAGTTCTACTTTTATTATTTCATGTTATTTAATATTTTTCAGACCCTCCCTCTAGAGTCTTTTCTCCCCTCGCCCCGCAGGTCTGCAACACAGCCATCATCCCTGAGCTTCCCTGCACCTTGTTCTTGTGTGGGATTCTCCGTTTCCTTCTTGTCAAGTAAGTCTGCTCAGGTTTTGGTTTCTCCTTTCCTATAACTGGAAGCTTCCTAAGACTGTCTAAAAGGTAAATTATATTTCATCTGTCTTGTAGGATGCAGACATGTGGAGTTCTGCAGGCATGCAGGACCCATCAGAGCCTGGAAGAAGTGATGCTGGCAGAAAATCACTTCATTTCTTGCCTTCAGGAACATCTGTGCTGCGAAGAAGAGTAAAACCAGGCAGAGAAAGACAGTCTCTGCAACAAGGTTTTCCAGAAGCTGAGAAAAGGCATGACCAATGCACCTGGATGCAAGGAACACAAGAACTCCAGATGCTCTTCTTATGAATGTGCCACATTTCAAAAACCTGACAACTCATTCCCCAAGGGCAGAAGACGTTATGTGACATGTGATGCTTTCCCCCCTCATCACCTGGAAGGAGAGACTCTGAAAGCAGACTCCCCCAAGCTCAAAATCTTTCAGCATTGCACAAGGAAATCAGCAAGTGGGCAGCCCTGTTAGCCCAGGAGACTGCTGGCAGGCGTGTCTCCGAAGAGCCCAGATTTTGCCCTGCCCTTCCTCCAGCTCCTCCTGGGCCCTTCATCTCAGACCAGCTGTGAGCATGGTTTTGTGAAAACTCCAGTCTGGGTTTGGGCCATTTCCCATGCAGTCTTGGATGGGTATGTTAGAAAGCCTGTTTTGCTCCAGGTAAAAAAAAAAAAGCCATGGTGAATTAATCCAGTACCATTGTCTTGTTTTTTAACTGAAAATTGTATCTTGAGGTGTATTCACTGAAAGCAAACATACAAAGATCCAGGAAGTGGAGGGAGAGGCTATTTCCCACCACTTGGCTCTGCCACCCAGAAAATCAGGCTCGCGATACTATTGCAGTGTAGTCTGAGCTGCATCCGCTAACCTACTGAGAAGGTATTCCTCCATGGTTTAGCATTGCCATGGGGACTCGGTGAGCAGCTCCGCGGCTTATCACGCAACAGGGACTCAGGGAGCCCACATGCTCCATACTAAGGACTGCAGAGGAGTTGGTGGGAAGGGTCTATGGCCCTTTTGGTAGCCCTGGTGCCATTTTCCTGTTTTCAAAGGACACAGCAGACAGCTCTTCTCTTTGGCTGTCTGCCCTTTTCCTTCTATTTTTCTCACATTCCCTTCAAATGTGGCTGCCTGTGTGCTATGCTGATGTTCCCCCAAATGTACGTATCATTTACTATTATATACCCCATAAGTTAAGGCAGTGTTTCTTGGAAATATAATATCATGATGGTGAGATTCATGTGAAAATGGGCTTGACCTAAGTGATCGTCAGTGTATGGGATTTTTTAGGTCTTCGGTATGTTAGTTTATTGGAGAAGGAAATGACAACCCACTCCTATTCTGCCTGGACAGAGGAGCCTGGCAGTCTACAGTTCATGGGGTCACAAGAGTTGGACACAACTGAGTGACTAAACCAGCACCACCGTGTCAGCTTATGATCATGCTCCAAGACCTGGCTGCTGAAAGCGCCATTTCTAAAACTTACTTGACCACAGAACCCTTAATTTGGGGAGGGGAAAAGGGCATTGGGTGTTCCCTTACATTTCACAGCCACTGGTCCTGCAAAACCAAAGGAAATGCTGGCAGAGCTGGCCTCCATGTCCCCGGCACCCATGGTTTATTCCTAAACCAGAGCAATACAGGCTTTGGGGAAACCGAGAGGCCAGGATTTGAAAATTTCCTTTACCATATCCTGGCTGTTTTACCTGGAGAAGGCAATGGCACCCCACTCCAGTACTCTTGCCTGGCAAATCCCATGGACAGTAGAGCCTCGTAGGCTGCAGTCCATGGGTTCACTAAGAGTCGGACACAACTGAGCGACTTCACTTTGCCTTTTCACTTTCATGCATTGGAGAAGGAAATGGCAACCCACTCCAGTGTTCTTGCCTAGAGAATCCCAGGGATGGGGGAGCCACTAGTTAACCTCTATGAGATCCATTTCCCTGTCTGTAAGATGGGGACAATTATACTTACCTTTTAAAGAGATGTTTAGAAGAGACTGAATGAGCGGCTAAAGATAAAGCCCCCACTGAACGCCTCACCCTCAGTGGCATCAACAGTAGTTAATAGTTCTGCTAATCCTTTTCAACGTCTTCTGTCATACCCACACCCACCTCACTTCATCAACAACTTCAGTGTTACCTGCCCATCTGCTGATGTCTGAAATACCTTTTCAGAATGAGTGAAATAGGTAAGAAACCAGAAAGAGGGGGGTTAAATAAAGTAGTGGTTGTCTAACACTGAAGCAGCAAAATTATATGGCAAGATTTTTTTTTAATACTACATAAAAAAATGCTCATACTTGCAGATTCTCATTCAGGAGATCAAGGATCAGACGCTGACTTCTGTATTTTTAACAGAATCTCTAAGGAATTAATTATGATGCAAATAAAATTTTGGTAACCACAACATATCTACACAGACCTATCTATTGAGACTGAGATGTAAATAATATCAGAGGCTTCTGTGAGAGCAAGTGGTGGGGATGGGGAGATAGTTAGGACCCTGGTGACTGGGAAACGGAGCCAGAGAAGGCAGGCAGAACAGACTCAGAAGCTCTAGTTCCATGTCTGAGGAAAGCGCGTCCAGGACGGTGGCCAGGTGTGGAGAAGACGCTCAGTGACCACGGCGAGCGCAGCAGGGAAGCTGCGGAGCCCCACCGGTGGGACCTATCACGGCCGTGCACTTGGGCTTGGTAAGCAGACTCCTGGCCCCAGAGTCACTTCCACTTCGCTGCCAGTGCCTTTCACTCACACCAATTGCAGGCTGGGGTTGCAGTCACAGCCCCCTGACCAGAACGGGCAGGGGTCCGGGAAAGTCCAGATACTGAGCGACCCACGCCTCCAAGGTCTGGATGACGGGCAGAGCGGTCCCCTCTCCTGGTGACCCGCAGGTCACGCACAGATTTCCTGCCTGTCCTTTGTGAATGGAGCCACCAAATCGCCCTCCTATTTGGCAAATCCAACATTGAGAAAGGAGGAAATCGTCATAGAAAGAGAAGCAAAGGGATCACAAAATAAACAAGTCTGCCCCTGGATTTCAGGGTTCCTATGAGGATTCCATAACTGACATGGTGTCCAGCCAGGAGCGACCCACTGTCTCGTGTCCTCGGGGGAGGAACGAGAGGCACGGTTTTTAGGTATCAGACTACGGACGTCTTCAGTGCAAGGAGCAGGCCTTTCACTTCTGTCGCCCAAGTTGGTCCAGGGCCCAGCATCCAGTAAGGGCTCAATGAATTTCAGCTGGCTGACTGGACAGCTGACACAGATCCACATCAAGTTTTTTGGATATCTTTAGTGGATGGCTACCCTACAGAGGCCTCTTTACTGGGGCTGTGGTTCAAAGAGACAGAAAGTCTTGTCCAAGATTGAAACTTCTACAATTTTGTCTGGCAAGAAAGGCTTACACACACACACTGCACTTGAATACCAGTACAACACGCGATCAAATGAAAATTTGCAACATGAAGACACAATGTGGTAATCTGGATTAAAGGAAGTTTGGGTTGGGGCAGCCTCATTCGGGAAGGACTCTTTGTGAAGTCACAGAGAAAATACTGGCTTTGGAGTCAGGCAATTTTGGTCCATATTTAACTTAAATTTCCTCTTCTGTTAAATGAGAATACATAGTAATAGTGCTGGAGAAGGCAATGGCACCCCACTCCAGTACTCTTGCCTGGAGAATCCCATGGATGGAGGAACCTGGTGGGCTGCAGTCCATGGGGTCGCTAAGAGTCGGGCACAACTGAGCGACTTCACTTTCACTTTTCACTTTCATGCATTGGAGAAGGAGATGGCAACCCACTCCAGTGTTCTTGCCTGGAGAATCCCAGGGACAGGGAGCCAGATGGGCTGCCATCTATGGGGTTGCACAGAGTCGGACGTGACTGAAGCGACTTAGCAGCAGCATCCGCAGTAATAGTGCTTGACTCATAGGATGGCTGGGGGGATTTAAGGATTGGAATGTAGAGCAAGGTAATATTTTACAACACTTTTTATATAAACATTTCACATTGGGTAGTGTGGCAGGGTGAATAATGGCCGCAAAGTATGTCCACAGCCCAGTCCCTGAACCCATGAACATGTAACTTTGTGTGGTAAAAAGGGCTCTGGAAATGTCCCTAAGTCAAGGGACTTGAGATGGAGAGACTATTCCGGGTTACCCAGACAGGCCCAGTGTAACCCCAGGGATGCTTATAAGGGGGAAGCAGGAGGATCAGTCACAGAAGGAGCTGGGAAGACAGGAAGGAGCAGAGTTGAGTTTGGAGGGATGCAGGGGCCCACAGCGGAACTCAGACAAGAACAGAGCATTAGATGGTTGGCTGCATGCGTACGTGCTAAGTTGCTTCAGTCATGTCCTCTTTATGACCCTACAGGTCATAGCCCCCCGGGCTCCTCTGCCCAGGGGATTCTCCAGGCAAGAATACTGGAGAAGGTTGCCATGCCCTCCTCCAGGGATCCTCCTGACCCCGGGGGTCAAGCCTGCGTCTCTTAGGTCTCCTGCGTGGGCAGGCAGGTCTGTTACCACTAGCACCACCTGGGAAGCCCAGATAGTTGGCTACTACGGATTTCCAAATAGACTCCCAAAGCATGTTCACAAACAACAGCTGTGAAAGCCAGGACATTCACTTCACAAGAGTTGTGTTTTTTTTGTGTGTGTGTGTTTGTTTGTTTGTTTGTTTGTTTTGAGAAAGAAGGAGGGAAAAAAAGGAATCGCAGGTTCCAAAGATCAAAGGCTCAAACACTCAGATCAAAGGATGGAAGAAAAGGTGGGTTCCTGAGAGAAGTTCAGCCACCACCTGGGAAGAGATAAAGCCTGGGAGTGACGAGGAGGAGCATGCAGGGGAACAAGGTCACACGTGAGATGCAGCCCTTCTGACCCAGAGGGGAAGTACACAGGCAGCTGTGTGTGCAAGTGAAAGTGTTAGTTGCTCAGCCTTGTCTGACTCTTTGCAACCCCGTGGGCTATAGCCCACCAGGTTCCTCTGTCCATAGGATTCTCTAGGCAAGAATACTAGAGTNCAGCCCTTCTGACCCAGAGGGGAAGTACACAGGCAGCTGTGTGTGCAAGTGAAAGTGTTAGTTGCTCAGCCTTGTCTGACTCTTTGCAACCCCGTGGGCTATAGCCCACCAGGTTCCTCTGTCCATAGGATTCTCTAGGCAAGAATACTAGAGTAGGTTGCCATGTCCTTCTCCAGGGGAACCTCCCCACCTAGGGATCGAACCTGGGTCTCTGGCATTGCAGGCAGATTCTTTAACACCTGAGCCACCAGGGAAGCCGTGTGTGAGGTGCTACTAAAACCCAGTAGGATGAGTTCAGGCCATGCCGACCGTGAAGGGTCTTCTGCCCCAGCTCACTGCAGTGGTTCTGGCAGAAACGCCCTGGGAGCTCCTCAGAGCATGCCCCACCCCACATCAGTAAGTAGGAAGTGAATAGGGACCGTGGACTTGAGGCAGCCAGAACGCCTGAGGCAGCGTGTGTGCTTCCCGCTGGGATCCCAGCTCCAGTGCTCTAGTGGAGGGCCCAGCAGAAGGCGGAGAGGATCCACTCACTGAGAGGGATCTGGGTCGAAGGAAGACAGCAAGCACACAGAAACCATGGCCGCAGCCTGTGACTTGGCCCATGGACGGCGGGGAGCGGCACAGCGAGCTCAGAGCAGGAAACAGGCCCGCCCACCTGAGAAGAAAGCGTGAGCTCCTCGGAGGCTCCGAGGACTGTCAACGCAGAACTCCCTCCCTCCAGCTGTGACGCCGCGTGTGCTTGCCTTTGTACACGGGCAACATCCTGGAAAGGAAGGCGGATGGGAGAACCCCTAAGAAGGGAGAGCAACCTAAAATTTCAGCAAATTTCAACTCTGAATTAATGAAATGTATGAGAAACTTATGACTTATGAGAATTGATTAAAAAAGAAATTGTTTTAGCCAAATAATTTGAGTTGTCTTGGCATGACAAAAAGATTCTGCCCCACCACCAAAAGCAAGTTGAATTTGATTACAGAGAAGGAAGCTGAAATAGTGTTGTTCTTGCAACTTGTGACTATGGGTATTAAGCCTGGTACCTGGGCGTGAAGCACTCAGCACACAGGAGATGTCCAATGATATCATCACACATAACCTTCTGCAAAGGAAGGAAGGGGTTTGTCTAGGGGAAAAAGAAGGGGAACGACATATTTTGTGGAAGGAACTAGAATCCAGTCTTAAAGGAAGGAGCAGGTGTCTATTGCCATCCCTTCCTGACCAGCTGCTTAGGCTTGGGGAGCAGGGAGTGAATTCACCAAGGCTACACCCACCGTAGCCCTGAGATTTGGGTGGGGAAGGATTTGTCAGAACAAAGCCAGGGCAGGTACAGAAGAGACCACGAGGGCTGGAGAGCAGAAGCCACAGATGCCACCTTCGCGGATATGAGGGAGCAGACATCTGCAGCTGGAAGAGAAGCCGTCATAGCCAGGCAAAACTGGGAAAGCGGCCGAGAGGAGAATGGAGGTGAGTGATCCCACTCGAGAGACACCAGCAGTTCTTACTAAAGTGTGCGTGGCAGACTGGATCTATTTATCCTGTATCTCCGGAAATCTTTAGGATGACACCTGGCAGTTTTTGAAATGTTTTCGTTAAAAATAAAACCTCTCTCAATTGAGAGAATACTTTCCATAGCTAAGGAAGACTACATTCTTCAAAACTGATGGCTTTGCACGCAGTGTAGGGTACCCTGGGAGATGCAGGAAGCTCTTTCATTTCACCTTATTCAGCTTCTGTATGAGAAGGCAATGAGGAATCACAGGTGAGGAAGTTATAGCCTCTGGTCCCAAATTTTGCATATTATCAGCTATAAACTTCAGAAAAGCTAGTATCAACATTTTTTTTTTTTTTGAGTAAGGCTTTTTTTTAAATTGCAGCATAATTCATTTACAGCGTCACGTTAGTTTATACTGTACAATGAAGCGATCAGCTATTTGTATACATATATCCCCTCCCTCTTGGACCTCCCTCCCACCCCTCTAGGTCATCGCAGGGCACAGAGCCGAGGTCCCTGTGCTGTGGAGCATTTCCTTGCTAGCTTCTATTTTACAATGGTAGTGTATACATGTCAGTGTTACTCTCTCAATTTGTCCCCCCTCTCTTTTTCTCTCTTTTTCTGTTTAGTCAAGTTCTCCAGCCACCATGTTCTGACCAGGAAAAAAAAAAAGGCTTTGGCATAGTCAATAAAGCAGAAATAGATGTTTTTCTGGAACTCTCTTGCTTTTTCCATGATCCAGCGGATGTTGGCAATTTGATCTCTGGTTCCTCTGCCTTTTCTAAAACCAGCTTGAACATCAGGGAGTTCACATCATTGTGATAATACAGTATTTACCTGATATTTACATCTGTTTTAATTTCTCAGTATCATCATTGTGATAATACAGTATTTTTGGAATGGCTGATGAAGCAGAGAATCCTAGAGGTATCAGCACCCAGCCACTCTTTGTGCCTCAGGTCTGCTCTTGGAAAGTGACCATCCCTTACTATAGAACCTGACCTCATAATTTACCATGATTATTAGTGTTGTTAGATAATTTGAATTCAGACAAAACAACTGGAACCGATGAGAGAGGTTATCTAGGTCAACAACAGCACAGACTCTGGCTTAATATAGTTTCATCACATTTGTGACCATCAATAATCCTACATGAAGTTATGAAGTTTTCAGCTAGAAACAGTCCATTATCAGTATGTGTGTGTGTGTTGGGGGTGGGGTGGGTTGTAGGAAGGAAGGGAGAAGGCGGGGAGGAGGAAAAGGAAAGAGAGAGAGAAAGTGTCCAAGTGCTACTAACTGTGGCACTAATAAATGCTATGATGTGGCTTTGGGAATAATCAGACTAGAGTTTCTACACATGTTCTGCCATTTAGCTCCATCTATGGGGTCGCAGAGTCGGACACGACCTTAGTGACTTAGCAGCAGTAGCATCTTCATGACGTAAGAGAAGTTATTTTCTTTCCCCTAAGTTTCCTCATATGGATATAATATTCTTAATTTCACAAAGTATGAGGGTTAGATGAAATAATGTATTTAAAAGTATCGGATACACTGAGAGAATTCAAATGTCAGTTTCCCTTCTCTGAATAATAAAAAGCGATCTGCTTCTGCCAGAATAATCAAATGACTGGGTGATATATTTATATATGAAATACATGCCACTCAAGATCATGGAGTTGATCTTAAAAACATAAAAGTAGAAGGAGAGATTGAAGAGTAATTAGAGGTATCCCTATGTGTGTGGTTCAAAGCCCAAAAAGTTACAAAATACATTTAGATTCTGTAAACAAGGCTTATTGGACCTCTCCATCTTCCTCATTGCTCCCAGAAGAATTCAGAAATTATTTGATAATTGAGTCATATTGAGGAACATAGTTATTTATACATAGTTCAAAATATAATCACCAAATGTAAAACAGCTTTATATAAACATTTCCAGAAACCATGCCTGTGAATGTAATATACACATCGTTATTGCCATGAAACACCCAGAGTTTCCTGCATGAGATGAAATTATAACAATTCATCAGCTTTTGTTTCTCTGAGAATTAACATTCCAGAAGCACTGCTACTCATTCTGAGGCATCTTTATTTACTTCAACTTGACTCTGAAAAATCAGGAGAGACTGAGACAACATGGGATAAAGTTGATGGTTTGATCCTTTCCAAGTGAAGGCATTCAAAACCTATTGCTAATATTATTGATGGGGAGACATGAAGATTGACTTAAATTTACCACTTCTAACTCCATTGGCGAATATGGGTCAATCTGTGCTTTAGAGTCAGTTCCTTATTTGATGAGGATATACTTACAGATGTATATCAGGAAGCAATAGATAGACACACATATATGTGTATTAGTGCATGGACTTCCCCGGTGGCTCAGTGGTAAAGAACCCGCCTGCCCATGCAAGAGACACCAGAGATGTAGGTTTGGTACCTGAGTCAGGAAGATCCCCTGGAGGAAGAAATGGCAACCAACTCCAGTGTTCTTGCCTGGATAATCTCATGGACAGAGTCTAGCAGGCTATCGTCCATGGGGTCTCAGAGTCGGATGCAACTGGGAGAGCAAGCAAGTATAAATGGATGGATGTGCGTATGTAAAGGTACACATTCTTACCCATCCATTCACCAACCTATCTAAATTAAAGAGAAAAAAAAAAAAAAAAAGTTCAAGCCTTAACTCTGCCTCTTATTAACTCCTCACTAGACTATAATTTCCACTGGGACAAGAATTCCATCCACCAAGGTCACTCTTTTGTCCTTTCCATCTGGAAGAATTTACAAATAACTGCTCAATAGCCATTTCTTGAATGAATAAAGAAGGATTTTCTTCTTTATTTTCTTCTATATTGTCTTGTTTGTTTCAGGCACTGTGCCATCCCCTTGAACTAGGTTTTTACCCTTAATTCTTGTAGTTATACCATAAAGTAGATTGTTTTTTCCCCCAAATGCGACAATTGAAGTTTAAAGAGACTGAAATAAATCTCACCAAAGGTCTCAGAGTTTAGTAAGTGGCAGGGTCTACAGAGGCTTCCTGTGGTTTCGATTTCTGCATCTGTCAGTTGGGAATGGCAATGTGTGTACTTTTCAGTGATGGTTGTGAGGATCAAATCAGATTATCAATGCACACGTGTCAGTAAAGAATAAAGTGCTTACAAGTAGGAAGTGTTAGTACTCTAACTTCAAGGCTTGGGCATGATGTGATCAGTAAAGCCAAGTCTATTCCTGGAAAAACTCAAGGAGTATGAGTGCTTAATGGGAAGAGCTCTGGAATCCTCTCTACTTCCTAAAGACAACACAATAAGTTCATAGAAGAAAAAGATATGAGTTAGCAGGGAAATAAATTCTAGGCCTTTTGAGTCAATACATTTGTCAACTATGAAACAATAATTAAACTGCTGATGAGCAAACACATAGCCTGGTCTCTCACTGATTGTATCACTAGTTATACTATCAACAGACTTTTAAATTTGGGTTAAGTTAAAGGAAATACAAACTCCTGAGTATTTTAAGAGACATGTTTCTTACTGTTTACTTTTTTAAAAAATCTGGAATACTTGCACACTTTTAACTGGGTTTAATAATTCGTAAGATAAACACAGGAATTGTACTTTGTGTACAACCTCAATAATAATTGCCTGATTCAATGAAATATTATTTTGAATGAAAGATAAGGGCTGCAGCCTTTGGAATTAGCATCACTCTGCAACAAATGCATTAGGAAGTTCAGGAAAACATAGAAAAATAAATCGTAGGAAGAAAACTATCACAAGTAATATCTTCAGTAAAGCTATTAAATTAATTTCACCCAATAATAGTCTAAAGACTATTGAACTGTGGCATTGGAGAAGACTCTTAAGAGTCCCTTGGACTGCAAGGAGATCAAACCAGTTAATCCTAAAGGAAATCAGTCCTGAATATTCATTGGAAGGACTGATGCTGAAGCTGAAACTCCAATACTTTGGCCACCTGATGCAAAGAGCTGACTGACTCATTGGAAAAGACCCGGATGCTGGGAAAGATGGAAGGCAGGAGGAGAAGGGGATGACAGAGGATGAGATGGTTGGATGGCATGACAGGCTTGATGGACAATAGTTTGAGAAAGCTCCGGGAGTTGGTGATGGATAGGGCGGCCTGGCATGTTGCAGTCCATGGGGTCACAAAGAATCGGACATGACTGAGTGACTGAACTGAACTGACATGACTAGAACTATGAAACATATCAGTAAATCTCTTTGTGGGTTTGTTCAGGACACATGAGCAGAGGACAAGCTTTTCTCCTCTGTACATTATGTTGGCAAAAGGACGAGAGGGAGGGAAGTGTAACTTAACTCTTGAGAACACAAAGCAGAAGTGTTTTTGTTTTTGTTTTAAATTGAAGTATAGTGAAATACTGGAGTGGGTTGCCATTTTCTTCTCCAGGGGATCTTCTGGACCCAGGGATTGAACTCAGGTCTTCTGTGTTGCAGGAAGACTCTTTACCATCTGAGCCACCAGGGTGGGCTACATAGTTAATTTACAGTGTTGTGTTAGTTTCAAGGGTACAGAAAAGTGATTCATTTATATATACACACACACACACACACACACACACACACACACACGCATATACATATATATTCTTTTCAGGTTATTTTCCATTATACATTATTATAAGATGCTGAGTATAGTTCTCTGCACTATACAGTAAACCTTTACTGTCTGTTTTATATATAATAGTGTGTATATATTTATTCTTTTTAGATTATTTTCCATTATATATTATTACAGGGCATGGAATATAGTTCTCTGCACTTTACAGTAAACCCTTGTTGTTTGTCTGTTTTATACCTGTGAAGTGAAGTTGCTCAGTCAGTCGTGTCTGACTCTTTGGGACCCCATGGACTGTAGCCTACCAGGCTCCTGTCCATGGGATTTTCCAGGCAATAGTACTGGAGTGGATTGCCATTTCCTTCTCTATGTATTATTTTACACATAATAATGTATATATGTTAATCACAAGTTCCCTCCCCTCTTTCCCCTTAGGTAACTGCAACTTTATTTTCTATTTATATTTTGTAAATTAATTCTTTTGCTTGAGAGAAAAAGCTGCTGTCATATGATATCACTTATTTGTTGCATCTAAAAAAATTATGCAAAATGAACTATCACAAAAATAAGATATACTGCAGAACACCCCATGAACTTCCACATTCTCCATCTGAGACTTATCGTCACCATCACGGGAACTGGTAGACTCCTTGAAAGCAGATTTCAGGTCTTCTACCCTGTTTCAACCCCAGAAATAGTGCTCCATGTTAAACTCGAGAAGCATTTTAATGCAGATAATACACACACTTGGATTTAAATCCTAACACCAGGGTTTCTCACCATCCAGCTGTGTGCAGAAAGCTTAATCCCTCTCTTGTCTTTGGTTTCCTCATTTATGGAATAGAGATGAAACCATCATCTTAATAAGATAAGAAGAGACAACACAAATAAAAGCCCTACATGGTGCTGTTCACATCAGGGGCTCAGAGATATCAGTGCCATTCCATCATCCCCTCTATCACTCCCCCTTTCATTTCATTTGTCTCATTTTATCCTTACAATTGCCTCTATAGACACATTTATGGCATAAATCCTAATCTGTAGAAATTTAAACCATTAGTGAACTTGTGATGAAATTAAGACTCAAATCTATGTTCCAGTTTCTACAATGATTTTCCCACATATCTCACTCAAAAATTAATCACTTCTTGCACAATGTCAGAGTCTGTCAATTGAAGTCTATTCCGAAAATATTTACTTAGCTTAATATATGTGCACACATATTTCTTTTGTCCTTGGTATTTCTGGGCTTCTTTAATGATTGTGTTAATCAGAGCTTATTACGTGAACAGTTCAATACACTGTTTGAAATAACTATTCAAACCATTACAATGTTGTGAAGGAGTCACCAGCTGTAACATTACTAATGAATATTAATGCTCTTTTTTATTTGGCTGGCACTGAAATAACAGCAGTTGTCATGTAGCATCAACAATTTTAACTAGGGTACTCTAGAAAGTCATTTAAAATCTGAAATGCCCTCCAGATTACATTTTGTGGTCCACACACAGTCAGGAAGTCAGCTGTGACCAATATAGCTAACAGCAATACCACTGGAATGACATCATGATAAAATGGGATTTAAAAACGACTCATTTCCCCCTTCTACTACTTCCATTTTTATACAAGGTAGATTAAATACCTTCTAATTTGCTCAGTTTGGATAAAGAGTTGTATAAGAATAACTTTTATTGCTTTTCAATCACATTGAATGAAAAGAATAGAATTGGACAGGAATGAAGAGAGCTGAAACAAAAAATAGCAGTATGTGAGCAGTGAGGCAGTTTTCTGCCTTTTGAGAAAAATCTATTGTAAGAAGAATTTATGGCTGTTGGCTAGATCCACAAGAGTGACCTGATCCTTCAGATGTGACAATATATTTAAGAAAAAAGTCACCCTCACAAGACAAAATGGAGCTGCTTTAGAAATATTTCAAAGCAAATTGTTAGTTTTACATGTCGATGCCATCAAAATTAATAGAATGCTGCACACATCCTTCCATAACTCACCATTAATGCATGGGTTAGTCACGTTCATGCTCAGGGTTCTTCCTAGTTTATGCAACTGAAATTACTTTAAAAAAATATGAACATGAAAGTCTCCATTTACTAAGGCAGACAATGTGCATATTCTTATACACAGAGAAGTAAAACGTGCTGATAAATAGGTATTCTGTGTGGTAATGACCCCTCTTGTGTATAATAATGTGTTTTTGTTAGCTGTTCAGTTGTGTCTGACTCCTTGCGACCCAGCCATGGATTGTAGATTGTACCCCCCGCCCCAGGCTCCTCTGTCCAAGGCATTCTCCAGGCAAGAATACTGGAGTGGGTTGCCATTGCCTTCTCTAGGGGATCTTCCCAATCCAGGGATTGAGTCCCAGTCTCCTGCATTGCAGGAAGATTCTTTACCATCTGAGCTACCAGGGAAGCCCTGTACTAATAATATCAGTAAACGATTTTCTTGAATATTACTTAATTCTTTGCCAAGTCATTTTAAAATGCATCACATGCACTCTCATTTAATCTTCAGTCTAGCTCTATGGGATAGTTATTATCATAATCTCCATTTTATAGATGAGGAAACACAGGGTCACCTAGCAAACAAACAAGCTAGGATATGAATCCAGGCTGTCAGACTTCACAACCCACACACTTAACCACTAAACTACTGACTCTCTACAGTATATCAATAGTATCTTCACCATTCTTTGTTTTAGACATAAAAGTATTTAGGTTTAACTGGTATGTTTTTAACTCTTAATCCTTTTATTTCCTAAAACAGAAAGGAGGGCATAATTGGCCAAGAAGGATAGGATGCAGGATAAAGATCTGAGAACTTTCAAAAGGAGTTACAATCAAGGAGAACTCACGTGGCCTAAGTGAAGGTGCTCTGTCCTTCCTCTTTCAACTGTTCTCTCTGACATCAGTCTTCCCTGTTGGGGGTGGTGGTGGTGGTAGTGAGCTTGTACTGAGTCAACTGTTTCCTTTCAAGAGGAAACCAGAGTCCCAGGGAGTGATATCAAAACTTATTGATAAGAAGTTTAACTGTAACAGATAGCCGTCTATCTCTGAAACACTATCATGATACAAAGCAAACCAATCAAATATGAAAGAATTTTACAGAAAGCTAAGACAGTGTTGAGGTACAGACTAGAAGAATTACAAGGAAGCACCCAAGCAAGAATTAACAGGCATATGTTTTGTTTAGATAATTAGTTCATTTAGCCAAGTGTATCTACTTTGTGAATGGGAAAAGACCTGAAATCTTTCAGGAAGGTAAAATCTCCTTTATCCTTTTCTAAATTCTTTCAGCATCCTTAGCACATCAAGAGGTCTGTGCCAGATAATCAGTTTTTGCACCTTTATAATCCAGGGAGTAAAATAAATGTGGTGTAACTAAGGAAATTTCCGTGGCTTGTGGTTAAGGGTCCACATATGGGGATAATTGGAGGCATATCTTCCTTATCCTGGCTGGGCTCCATTTTTTAATAGAACAGTCATTATCCAAAGAATTAAGCCTTGCTAAAGTAAGAATTTGTAATTTCTCTTTGCTTACTCTCTCTTGATAGTCAAACAACAAAAATGCACCTGGCAGTATTTTCACTAAATGGGCTGTAGGATCGCAGTTGTAAATTCTGAAGTATTTGTTTCAAATCTACAAGTATTTAAAAATCACCGTTTTTCTATGGCTTAACCACATTTTATAATCAACACTTTTAGTGTTGCAAAGCCCTTTTTCAAGTGTTTTGCAAACATTCCTTCCTTGATAATGTTTTTATATGCAAGTGAAAGAGATGAGGCCAAGTATTAGCAGATTGACTGAGTTCCTGGGTGATAAACTAAATCCATGGGTTTTTTTATTTTTCCCACAACAGTCACATGTAGGCAAAGGTCTAGAATCTGGTGACTCAAAGGTTGGCCAAGGATTTAATCAATGGTCTATTTTTATTAGGGCTTCCCCCAGTGGCGCTAAGTGGTAAAGAATCTGCCTGCAAATACATGAGACCTAAGGGATGCGAATTTAATCCCTAGGTTGAGAAGATGCCCTGGAGAAGGGCATGTCAACCCACTTTCGTATTCTTGCCTGAAGAATCCCATGGACAGAGGAGCCTGGTGGGTACAATCCATAGGGTCACAAGGAGTCCGACGTGACTGAAGCGACTTAGCATGCACACACGCACTACTTTAAGACTTTTTTTTTAATTAATTTATTTTAATTGGAGGGTAACTACAATATTGTTACCCTCCAATTAAATAATGAGCTGTGGCTCATGGGCTTAGTTGCTACTTCTGGCATATAGAATCTTCCCAGACTAGTGATGGGACTCATACTCCCTGCAATGGTAAACGGACTCTTAATTATTGGACCACGAGGGAAGTCCAGGAGGAGAATTTCTGTCTCTTGGATTTCAAATACACTCATCTTGGAAAAACAAAGATATATATCATCTTAAGACTGATGGAGCCAAGCAGTAGGAGCTGATAATCAGCAAATCTAGCAAAGTACTTTATACACTGTTAGTTTGAGAAGCAGAAGGACTTAGAATCACAATTCAATATAGTACCATCTTCCAGACTTGACTGATCATTTCAAATTGTGCAATACATCTGCTGCTAATAACTCAGTAAACATTTTATAGATCATAGGCGTGATTTCACTGGTGATCCAAGTAACTGTGAAGTTTACAGAGTGTTGTTACTCCCATATTATAAAAAAATATCAGAGAGCTTACATGATTCACCCAGGTCATACCACCATTAAATTAGTAAAAATGAAATTGATTTCAGTTATTCCAATACCCCCCACCCATAATGTGCAACTTCTAAACCCCACGGAATTGGTGTGAAAGGTGTAGCATACAAACACAAATGTACTCCTTTGTATCAGCCAACAAATGCACGTGAGATAATGACAGAAAAAAATGACGTTTTCATATATAACCAGTTAAGTTTAAATAGCAATTCTACACTTCTCAGAGCTTAAATGTGGCAAAAGAGCACAATATCCTAATGTGTGCATGCTTCTGAATGTGTTTGCCTGGCACCAGGGATAGAATTATTCTGATTGCCCCAGATAACCTGTCTACACCTTCCTGGTTCTTGATTTGAGTTCGCAGCTGAGGCAGCANGACAGAAAAAAATGACGTTTTCATATATAACCAGTTAAGTTTAAATAGCAATTCTACACTTCTCAGAGCTTAAATGTGGCAAAAGAGCACAATATCCTAATGTGTGCATGCTTCTGAATGTGTTTGCCTGGCACCAGGGATAGAATTATTCTGATTGCCCCAGATAACCTGTCTACACCTTCCTGGTTCTTGATTTGAGTTCGCAGCTGAGGCAGCATGTGATCCGTTAGAATACAGCTGCTTCACTCTAAGCTAATGAATTTGGAGTGACTTCAGGTGTGGGTACAGATTCATTCATTCCCCAAACGAACTCAGAAAATAAACACTCTACCATACAGGAGAGAAGCTTGTAAATAGCTTTTGTTTTGCTTTTTGTTTAAGAGTCATGGAACATGGAGAATCTGATCAAATAGAGGACTCTTCTTCTAAAAGTATAGGTCACACCAAACGCTGCAGAAAAGTTCTAAGAATGTCTAGACCTAGAAAGCCTACCCACAGACACCTCATTATTCGGAATAAGGACTTCTGTTGTGGAGGGAAAAAAAAACACATGTGTGCCCATATTTAATCAAGATACAATAACTCTGTTCAGATGCTTAAGCAGAGCCGAATTAACTAAACAAATGAATCTAAAATTGTGTATATCACTTCTACATAAAGAGTCCCCTGCTCTACAGTTTTAAGAAAAGGAGTTTCATCAGAGAGCTAGTAGCAAGTAAGTTCTAGAGAGATGCCATGTCCTTCTGTCAAATAGCAAGTACTGTGTAAAGTATCTTGAGAATTCCACTGAATCGGGTAATAGACACAAACACGGATGTGATCACTAATCTAGAGCCAGACATCTTGGAATGTGAAGTCAAGTGGGCCTTAGAAAGCGTCACTACGAACAAAGCTAGTGGAGGTGATGGAATTCCAGTTGAGCTGTTTCAAATCCTGAAAGATGATGCTGTGAAAGTGCTGCACTCAATATGCCAGCAAATTTGGAAAACTCAGCAGTGGCCACAGGACTGGAAAAGGTCCGTTTTCATTCCAATTCCAAAGAAAGGCAATGCCAAAGAATGCTCCAACTACTGCACAATTGCACTCATCTCACATGCTAGTAAAGTAATGCTCAAAATCCTCCAAGCCAGCCTTCAGCAATACGTGAACCGTGAACTCCCTGATGTTCAAGCTGGCTTTAGAAAAGGCAGGGGAACCAGATATCAAATTGCCAACATCCGCTGGATCATGGAAAAAGCAAGAGAGTTCCAGAAAAACATCTACTTCTGCTTCATTGACTATGCCAAAGCCTTTGACTGTGTGGATCACAATAAACTGTGGAAGATTCTGAAAGAGATGGGAATACCAGACCACCTAACCTGCCTCTTGAGAAATCTGTATGCAGGTCAGGAAGCAACAGTTAGGACTGGACATGGAACAACAGACTGGTTCCAAATAGGAAAAGGAGTGCGTCAAGGCTGTATATTGTCACCCTGCTTATTTAACTTATATGCAGAGTACATCATGAGAAACGCTGGACTGGAAGAAACACAAGCTGGAATCAAGATTGCCGGGAGAAATATCAATAACCTCAGATATGCAGATGAC
>SJYT01032774.1:213892-237377 GCA_006410635.1 Cephalophus harveyi
TACAAATAGCGTAACAGAAGAAAAGCTACAAAGCTGAAACCAGTACTTTTTCTAAGTTACAAACATCCTTAAGAGAAAAATATTGAAGGTGTACATTGTTTTTAAATCTACTGAAAATGCCCTGATTTTAGACTTTAAAAGGCAAACACATTAGATAAGGACTGAATCAAGGTACATGGTTCAAATGCAAGTTCTTAGTCCAGTTAATTTGTAAGCTATAGTCTATAATCTCCCTTTTTTTTCCTCATGGCCTAGCAATATGGAGAAGGAAATGGCAACCCACTCCAGTGTTCTTGCCTGGAAAATCCCAGGGATGGGGGAGCCTGGTGGGCTGCTGTCTATGGGGTCACACAGAGTCGAACACAACTGAAGTGACTTAGCAGCAGCAGCAGCAGCAATATGTAACCACCTCCCTTTGTTCTGGGCTGTTAATTATAGTTCTCTCCACTCCCATTCTCACCAGAACAGTGAGAGGCAGTCTTACTTCATATCTACAGTAAGTTTTTTCCTAAAATTCCTCTATTGTCATTGATACTACTTTTGGGTTTCTGTGCTAAAAGGTAATTTTATCAATAGTGAACAGATTCTGACTACATTCACTTGATTATTAAAATATGAGCTTGTGTTATTTTCCCTTTGCATAATCAACGTTTTAAAAGATTCTGTGCAGAAAAACATATCAAGGGGAAACAAAGCAATGGGTTTGAAGTAACTCTAATTTTCTCTACTTTTCTAAGACTAAGTCAAAGCAACAGTAAAAAAAAAGGCCATTTTAAACTCTGAAGAAATCTACAATATGAACTGGTGTTCATTTCATCAAGGTTACTTCAAAGTTGGTTGCACATGTCTAAGAATCAGGCCTTGGATTTACGGGTTGGTTTTCTAGAGGTTTATTTCAAAATACCTGGAAACAGTCCATAGGTTTCTAGCAATGAGCCATTCATTTCCCTGTTTATTGAGCAAATGATGACATGTTTTCCAACAGATTTGGAAGTCTGGTGGGTAAGACAGATAGGGCATGAATAACAAATGACTGCCCGCCATGGTCTTAAGGCAGAGTTAAAATTCCAATTTTGAATTTTGTGGCTTTGATAGATGCCTCTTAAATCTTGCTCAGGCAGCTTAGCTTATAATAGTGAAACATACCAGAGTCAAAAGCAAGAAAACAAGGAGAATTTTTTTTTTTTTAATCATCAACTTTAAATCTTCTCCAGAATAAAAAATTATATACCATGCAAATGAAAACAGAGAGTTATTTGAGGGGGATGGGGGATCATTTACTTTAATATCTAGAGGGTCTCTTTACTTTCTGTGCCTATTGCCTACGGCAGTTGAAAGCAGTAACTTCTCTCTTTTTAATCTTTGAAACATTAGCTGTTGCCTGATCAAAGTTATTTTGCCTGCCTTGTTATCATTATTTCATCTTTACAGAATGGAGTAGCAACAATAAAAAGAAATAGATTTTAACTAATCTCATCCTACTGAATTCCCCTGGGTTCTTTTGACATCAACATCACTTGAGTTCTTCTGTATAAGTAAAATTCTATTATTTAAAAGCAGCTTTGGATTGGAAGAAATGGGCCCAGGGCTCAGAATGAAAATTAGAGGACAAAGTTTTGGAGTGAAGGGTATGAGCGGTTAAGAATGATTAAAAGTCTGAGGACAAAGAAGGATTGAGTGGGTGAGGAGGAGTGCATATCAAGTCAGGGAGAACATTTCAAAGTTAGAGTACCTGATAGATTGCTAATGCTAACATGTTACAAAGTGGAAATATTAATTTTAGTTATAATGTTATAAATGTTAATGCTAGACAATATAAAAATAACTATTGAATATTTATAATTCAAATAAGTATGTGAAGTTTGGTTTATGGGGAGTCACACAATCTAATTTAACGGCAGGCACATCCAGAGACCTGCAGGCAAAGAAGTGATTTAATAATGCCATTATTTATCAATTATAAGTATTTTTGACCAACCAACTCTTATGGCTTACTTTTTTGCATAATAAATGTTCAATGAAGTAATTTTAAAGTCAATTAAAAATACAGTTCAGTACTGCTCAAGAACAATTATACTATAAACTTTATCCATTTGGTTAATATTAGAGGATCAAAACAATCAGACAAAAGCCCATAAACTTGTAGAAAGGTCTGTACAACAATACTGAACTAATGGTGATCACCAATAAAATCCAGGAGCAGCTGAAATGACACGCTAAGAACAAAGCTCAGTTTTCCCTTACCAAATTTCACTAAATTTCCTAGAATTTTCAGTGGAACTACCACAATTTCAAATGAAAAATCTTAATTCCCTAAGAGCAGAACAAATTGAGTAATATTATGTTTGTGTTTATTCCATCAATAGCAAGAAATATTCAGCTAATAGCTAAACTTTATTCTGAAGTGAAAGAAATGGAAAAAATGTCATTGTACACAATACACTGTTTTGTCACATATTATTACAGTAATGGTGATCACTTATTCTATGAAACCCTAAAAATGTAATTACAAATGATTAATCCACCAGTTATATCTAAAAATTGTCACTTTAAACATGGACAATATCTTCAATTCTAAAATTGGTGGAATCCCAGGTTTGATAAAGTCTTTTTTTTTTCCCCCTTTGTGTGTGTGCATGTGTGTCTGAAAAATAAGAAAAAAATTGCTAATCCTATTTGGAATAAAATTTAAAAAAGAACAATCAGATGACTTGTCTAAATATTCAAGATAGCGATAATAGGAATAAAATTACAGTATAGGACTATAATTAAGGATCAAGTTGTGTTCTAATAGATCAACATGACTTAAGTCATCTACTGGGAGATAAATGGAACTGGGTAACATTTTTAGAGGGAAAATGAGATATTAGCTGGCCTGAGGTAAATATCCTTTTCTAAAAACCTGTTTCAGTTCAGTTGCTCAATCAGGTCTGACTCTTTGTGACCCCATGGACTGCAGCACACCAGGTTTCCCTGTCCATTACCAACTCCCAGAGCCTACTCCAACTCATGTCCATCATGTGAGTGATGCATCCAACCATCTCATCCTCTGTCATCCCCTTCTCCTCCTGCCTTCAATCTTTCCCAGCATCAGGGTCTTTTCAAATGAGTCAGTTCTTCACATCAGGTGGCCAAAGTATTAAGTCTTTTCCAATGAGTCAACTCTTTGCATGAGGTGGCCAAAGTACTGGAGTTTCAGCTTTAGCATCAGTCCTTCCAAAGAACACCCAGGATTGATCTCCTTTAGAATGGACTGGTTGGATCTCCTTGCAGTCCAAGGGACTCTCAAGAGTCTTCTCCAACACCACAGTTCAAAAGCATCAATTCTTTGGTGCTCAGCCTTCTTCACAGTCCAACTCTCACATCCATACATGACTACAGGAAAAACCATAGCCTTGACTAGACGGACCTTTGTTGGCAAAGTAATGTCTCTGCTTTTGGATATGCTATCTAGGTTGGTCATAACTTTCCTTCACTTTCATCAAGAGGCTCTTTAATTCTTCTTCACTAAAAAACCTAGTCAATCACTTTTAAATGTACAATTCAATGGCCTTAAGTACATTCATGATGTTTTACATCACCACCACTATTTCCAGAATGTCTTCATCATCTCAAACAGAAACTTTGTATCCATTAAACTCCCCATTACTTCCCCTCCCTGGTCAACCCTATTCTATTTTCCATCTTAATGAATGTGCCTATTCTAGGTACCTCATATAATGCAGAATGTTTTCAAGATTTATCCATGTTATGTATCATGTATCTAAATTCAAAGGAGCAGATTTAAGGTAAACAAAAGGCGAGAATGATGTCTTCTTTTACTAGGCAAAATTTAACATGGAGAACATTATCCCAAAAGCATGCGATAGCCAGAAAATCTGACAGACTAAATGTAGATATTTTCTGGGAAAAAATAAAGAGATAACAGGTGACTTAATAGACTCTTTTTTAATTACTGGTCCAAGGAAATTTATATAATAATCAATTTAACACATTCCCGGTATTCCAAGGCAATTAAAACTCTAATAAGCATTTATCTGCTCAGTATACAATCGAACACTTGTCATTCACAAAATAATCACAGCACATTCATTCATTTTCATTCAACATTCATTTAAATTTTTATGCTACCCTAAATTGCTCTAAAGCACACATTTGATCATATAGCTTTTATTTAACTTCTTATAAGTTCAAGTATCTCTTGAGGAAAACATTTATTATATCAATAGTGTTTTAAGTATATTAAGGCTTCAGGCTCTTTAACCCATTTTTTTTTTCTCTTTTATTTAGCCAGTTAAAATCAAATGGGAAATACAAAAATACGGAATTAAATTAGTATCAAAAAAGACTATATTTACATAGCACAAGGGGAAATTTAAAAGTGGCCCCTTAATGGTTTACTTGATCAGCTCAAAATATTAGAAAAGTTCATTTGGACTCTTAATTATCAGATTTTCCACTGATGGTTTTCTAGATCAATTGCAAATGATCATTCAAAGTTATGTGTTGAAGTAGAGCATTGACGCTGGCGTTTCAAACTGGAATATTTTGCTGTATTGATATGATTAGTATTTATTCTAAGAAATAAGAAAAATTAAAACTCTAAAGATATTCTAAAAGTTAACATCTATTTCTCTAAACATAAAGACTTCTGGATGAAGAATTTTATTCACCTTGTTCCACTGATTTCATCAATCCATACTCAAGGTTTCTTGGAACTAATATTCATATGATAGAAATATTAAAATGAATAAAGTGTCCCTGCTTCCATTTTTAAGCATGCTCACATCATGGCTGAGCAAAATGAGGCTAAGAGATTAAATTGACCTCTTTTAGACCAGAGAAGAGCATAAGTATGTGTGAAATTGAAATTTTGTTAAGGACCTGTACAGTGTTTAGTACCATGAAATGGTGGTTCTTTCCCCAGGAAAATTTTTGCTTTCCACTCCGTGTTCATGAGGAAGGGAGGGGTATTTAGGAGAGAAAAGGAAATAAAATAGGATGATTTCTCTCTGAAGTTGAGATCACACAACCTAAGAGTAACAAAACATTCGTTGCAGTCCATTCAGCGTGATTTTATGGGACTATGAATGCTTTCAAACTTTATAGTCAAGCTATTATGCCTTTTACCTAATTCTAGCTGAATTACTTGTTCATTCATGATATTAAAGATATTGCTAATCTATAAAAAAATATATATAATATAGCCTGAGCTATACTTCATCTTTTTCAATAACTTAGAGGCAGCTGGACATAGCACTAAGAATATGAAGATCCAGGTAGTAGTTACAGTAATGTTCAGAATCGTTTAAAAAGGTTGGAATAAGTCATTGACTTTCTCTAGCTGTTTCCTCATCAATAAATGGGATTGATGACCTTTACAGTTTTTTTAATTTTTTAAATTCCACTTTTTTAATCCTGGGAAATATTACAGCTTTGCAAGCATTCATTCATTTTAACCCATACTTCTCAAATTTTCCCACTTTAGCATCTTTCCCACCAAAGTATTTAATAGCAAAGGACAAGGAATTCTATCCCTGGGAGTACTGAGTTCTCACAGCACATCTCAAAGTGACTAGGACATTTTCTGAAATTCAGCACTTTATTTTAAAATTTGTATTTTTATATTCTACTTACACGATATCTACATGCAATATAAAAATAATCTCTCCTAAATCATCAGCTAAATCAATGATGCAAGGAATTAATCAGACTTATCCTGTAACTTCACGACTGTCTTACACATTCCCGTCTTTGAAATCACTTAGAAGGATTCCCAACTTTCCTGGTGGCTCAGATGGTAAAGCGTCTGCCTACAATTTGGGAGATCCTGGTTCGATCCCTGAGTAGGGAAGATCTCCTGGAGAAGGAAGTGGCAACCCACTCCAGTACTCTTACCTGGAAAATTCCATGGATGGAGGAGCCTGATAGGGTACAGTCCATGGGGTCGCAGAGTCGGACATGACTGAGCGACTTCAATTATGTCGTGTCAGAAGGATTCCCAAGGTGCCATATCATCAGGCTATGTTTTCTGAGGATCAGTTTAATACCCACCTCAGAGCTGACTGTAGTTGAGAAGTTGTGTATTTTAATGAACCGGGCATATGTGTTAGAGTCAGAGTATTTGAGCTCAAATTCTGGGTCCAACACTGATGGCTAGTAAAGTGACTTAATGTCTCTGTGTTTCAGCTTCTTCATCTTTTCCTCATCTCTTAGATTGTTATACTTCATGAGTTAATACTTGGGATATTTCTTACAACAGTTCCTGGAACAGAGAGAACATTATATATCCATAAGCCACTGTTATCTTTTTCTAGTTTGTT
This sequence comes from Cephalophus harveyi, assembly GCA_006410635.1. NCBI lineage: Eukaryota > Metazoa > Chordata > Mammalia > Artiodactyla > Bovidae > Cephalophus > Cephalophus harveyi. The sequence goes on from SJYT01032774.1 coordinate 220,216, forward strand.
TATTTTTGGCTGTGCTGGGTCTTCCTTACTAGGCATAGGCTTTCTCTAGTTGTAGTGAGTGGGGGCTACTCTTTGTGGTGGTGCATGAGCTTCTCACTGAGGTGGCATCTCTCGTTGCAGCACGCGGGCTCAGTAGTTTGATTCCTACTAGTCCCGAGAGTGTGGGGGCTTCAGTACTTGTAGCCCACAGCTTAGTTGCTCCCTAGCATGTGGAATCCTCCCAGACCAGGGATTGAACCCATGTCCCCTGCATCGGCAGGCAGATTCTTAGCCGCTGTGCAACCAGGGAAGTCCTATCCACTGTGCCACTGTTGTTTTTAGAATTGTAATTTTTTTTTTAAATTTGAACTTACTAGATCTAAGATGCTTAGAATATCTCAATTTGGTTTCTAAACCATATCAGAAATCATTCAACATTAATTTATATTCAATTCCTCATCCTGATTTGCTCAAATATGAACTAGCTACTTTCTGCTTCCAAGATGATCACTTTATTAATTTTTTTATGTTGGAAACAGAAAATTATAAGAAATTTCCCACATACTAACTCATATATACAATACAGCTATTTTTTATTCCATGAAATAATAATATATATCATGGACTAGTTATTAAATAGGGCATTATTTCTGATTTTAAGATAATTTTTATTTTTTGTTTTTGTGTGGGGGCTTCAGTAGTTGTGGCCCACAGGCCTAGTTGCTCCATGGCATATGGAGCATATTTTTTGTTTTTTTTTTGTTGCTTTTTGTTTTATTTTTATTTTTTGTTACAGAAAACTCTAAAAATAGGGAAATAATGTAAAGGCAAATAATTCAATTACCAACAATTTCATCTATAATTAACATTTTTGTGAGTTTCCTTTAAGTTATGCCACACATTTTTTTCCATTTTTATCTACTTGTATATGTTTTTTATTTTGATTGATTGTTTTGCTGGTTTTTTTTTTTTATATATTTACTATGCAAAAATAAATCTTTAAAGTTTGTTTCAATATATTTTATATACATGATATGCCTATAGTTAATATATAAAATATTTGAATAACTGCCAGACACTGTCTTTGTTTCATATTGGTTTCCCACTTTAAATATTTCTGAAAATCATCTATATATATTTATTTATATATCATCTATATATATTTATTTGTTGAATCTCAGATTACTTCCAGACTAGGTTCCTAAAAGTTGAGTCCCTGTTTCAGATGGTACACTTTTATGCTTCTACTTAGTTACACACAGCTCAACTGCCTTCCTGAAAAGAAGAACATATTAGTCTATATTTCCACCAGTAATATATTGTGTGAGGTGTTTCTTGGACCTTGCACAATACTGTCATGAAAACTTTATAGATTGTTCTTAGAATGATCTATAAAAAATGAGCAGTACTTTCCTTGACTTCTTTTGGACTGTTCTGAAGCTTGAACAGTCTCAGCTTATTAGAAGTGACAGGTTAGTTAGCTTTTTTATTCTTCAAATTCTTCATTTGTATGAAAAATACACTAGAATAAAAAATTGTAATATTTCATAAAGGTGCTTTGAGGATTGAATAATAAAGTACTAAGCACAGTACCTGACACAGAGGAGTACTCAGTATATACTAGGGACACTGAATGATTATTGAATCCTGTCTTAAACCTCATCTTAATTTGGTAGTATATTCCTTAATGGCTCAGCTGGTAAAGAATCCACCGGCAATGTGGGAGACCTGGGTTTGATCCCTGAGTTGGGAAGATCTCCTGGAGAAGGGAACCCACTCCAGTATTCTGGCCTGGAGAATTCCATGGACTATTCATGAGGTTGCAAAGAGTTGGGCAGGACTGAGTGACTCACGCTTTCCTGTAAGTTGCAAAACAGATAACTTTTACTTAGGTTAGTTCATTAGAGTACACACCAAATATATATCAGTACATGTAGTAAATCACTCACCTATTGTGCAAGGACCACAAATGTAGAACCACTGGGAGAGTTGCTAAATAATTCCTATTTGTTTTTATTTTTGAATCAAAGAAATGATAAAATTATTGTTGATATCTTGAAGACAATCCTCTGTTATAAATGTTAACTTTGTTCAAATGAGTCAGATGGTAAAGTGAATTTTGGCTCAAGGTCAGAGGAAATACTCTGATGTAATCTTGTCTAGAAACCATGGCAGCAGCCTAACCAATTGTTTGATCTCATGCAGAAGTGACACTGACCGCTTGTGCAGGAGGAATTCCGACATTGATTACTCTTGGAAGGAAAAGTTCCAGTGGCCATCACTAAAAGCAGGGCCAGTCTTCAGAGGGGTAGTGGTGATTAATGAGTCCATATTCAATTGAATGATAGTAAGTGGCATTAGACTTTCCCTTAATCATGTGAAAATGACTTAAGTTGCTATTGAATATTTTTCAAATTCTTACTCATTACAACTCTTCAGCTTGTAACTGCCTTGTTACTTTTCACCTGACTTATTGCAACAGTCTTTTAAGCATTATCCAATTTTATTCCTGACCCTCCATCCATCTTATTCCTGCAGCCATCATCAAATGTGCACCAATTTATTCTCCACAGTGCTTCCAGATAGCTCTTTCAATAAAAGTCAAGTTCAATAAATGGCATTTCCCTGTTTAAAAATCCATTGGCTTTAAGAGAAAAAGAAATCTTTAACTCCCACTAGCATGTTAGTTTTGTTTTTTTTTTTCCTTTAAGTTTAGTGGGATCAAGAACCTGGAAGGCTGATTAGATCAGTTCCTATCAGGAGATCTGAAGTAGGGACTGAGAATGTGCTTTTCTAATAAAATTCCAAGAGATATTGACCCTGCTAGCTGCGGAAACACTTTGATAACCAGTGATTTAGAAAGTCATGCCTACCCACCATGCCTCATTGCTCGATATGGTGCCCGTCACATCTTCAACTATTATAGTTCCTAAACCTCAGCATGGTCTTTCTTGTCTATGCGTTTCTGTCCACACAAATTCTTCTACCTGGTGTGCCTATCCCTGTGTCCAAAGGTTAATCACCAACTGCTGCCCCTTCTGTGCTCCTTTCTCTCTTCCTGAGTCCTTATCATGTTGTACAGTAACTGCTGTGTTATTTACACTCTGTGCTGAAGTCCTTGAAGGCTAGTTGACTCTTATCTTCATATACTCAGTGCTTAGCAGAATGCCTGACACATGGCAGGAAGGCCATGCAAATGATTTTTTTCAGTGAATGTAGGTAACTCTGTCAAGCACAATGACTCAGAATACCTTGACCATTTGCAAATGGCCGATTTACTTTTTCCCTTCCATTTTCCCTCAGTGATGAGGATGAGTGGGAACACCTTAAAAGAAACGGACCCATTTCTTGTCTGAAATGGAAACAAAAGAGTGAAAAGACCACATCCCATTCTCAACATATTAGGGAACCTGAAGAGGACAAGTGGAGAGAAGAAAACAGCCTGAAGCTCTGGGATAACCAGAGAAAAGGTGAACACAGGGAGCCCATAAAGGTCTAAGTCTAAGCTATAGAGAGCCTTGTGTGGGGACTCCAGGCAAATATTTTTAGTCTCTAGTCTAGTTTATTGAGATGCTATGTATGTGTTTAAATTTTTAATGTCACCGTAGCTTTCACTAATCATGTTGTGCTTGGTTTTGGGTAGGAGATTCAAAGATTATAATCCTTGTTAAACATTATATTTCAATTTAGAGTCAAGGTTTGCACAAACAGGACCTAACACTAAATATAGAGGCCGAAGGCTACTGTAGCTTTGGCTTATAATGCTGCTGTCAGCAAGGGAAATGAGTGTGCTCTAATTATATTCAGAAAGAAAATCTAACTCCTGAAACGTAGTGAGTTTTTCATACTTCTGATGCTAAGAACGTTTTTATCAAAATGTCTTTCGACTGTTAAATCAATTTAGCTTTTACCTAAAAGCTCTTAAAGGGCAATAACAAGGAATTAAATCTTATAGTCCACTTGGAAATCTATGATGATCAAAGAGAGTATATCTTGAGAATTGTCATGTTAAAATGTTGTGTGCAAAGCTCAAGCTCCATATACTATTAAATAAGGTTTCTGTGTGGATCACAATAAACTGTGGAAAATTCTGAAAGAGATGGGAATACCAGACCACCTAACCTGCCTCTTGAGAACTGGATGGCATCACTGACTCAATGGATGTGAGTCTGAGTGAACTCCGAGAGATGGTGATGAACAGGGAGGCCTAGCGTGTTGCGATTCATGGGGTCGCAAAGAGTCGGACACGACTGAGCGACTGAACTGAACTGAACTGAACTACAAGAATCAACTGTTTTTTTTTTTGGCAAGGATATGTTCCCAGAAATTGTATGCCAATTAGTCATGAATTCTATTGTCCAGGTAGTTTTTTGACTTAGCTTTTCCCCATTGCTTAGATGAGCTCCTCATCCTAACATTAGCTTGAACCATTTTCAGATAGGTCTGGATCTGCCTTTACTTTCTCTGTATTCTATTTATTAGAAAATAGTCACTAGATCCAGCCTATAACTCACAAGGAGAGGATGATACAAGAGTGTAAACCTGGAGAGTCAGGAATCACTGGGAGCCGTGCTAACTTCAACTGCCACAGCTTCCTATTGATTTTTCATGTCTTGTTTCTGATACCTACTAGCTTCTACTTTGTGCTAATATTTATTTGATACTGGAGTTCATACTTGCAAAGTACAATCCTATGCTTCAAGATGCTTATGCATTAATAAATGTAAAGTCTAAAAAATATCACTTCCCCCTCAAAAAAAAAAAAAAAAAAAAAACTCCCAAACTCAAAATCTCCTGGTAAATTAAGATTTAACCTTGTAGAAAGATGTCACAGACTTCCCTAATGGTGCAATGCACAAGAATCTGTCTGTCAATGAGGGGACACAGGTTCGATCCCTGGTCCAGGAAGATTCCACGTGCTATGGAGCAACTAAACCCATGCGCCACAACTCCTGAGCCCACACGAGAGCCTGTGCTCCACAGCAAGAGAAGCCACCGCAATGGGAAGCCCACCCGTGGCAATGAAGATCAGCGTGGCTGAAAATTAATTATTTTAAAAATATATTAAAGAAAAATGCCAGATTGAAATTCCTAATTTTTCAATGTATCCTCATCTTTTTTTTTTTTTTTTATTTAATTGTGGGGATGTCAAGGAATACTAATTAATCTCAATAATTCCTTAATAAACACTGACTTGAAATTTAAGGCTTCACTAGTCCTTAAAGGAAAGGTTCACCTAATAAAGAGTGGGTCATTTTTCACCAAAAAGATACTTCAATTTTTGAAATTACTCAAAAAACATCAGGCTAGTGGTAGGTAGCCATTCAAAGGCCAAAAGAATGGAAATGTCCACCTCCAATCAAATCTTTGGCAAAACCTAGTGTATTTTAAATATGTACGTAAGTATTAAAAATCAATGGCAGTGACTTGGAGAGGGCTTTCAAGAAATTGGAGGGAGAGGCTGATAATGAGGATAACTGGCATATTTGTGATGCAAAAAGAAGGGAAAAAACCCTTCTTGATCTCATGAAAATTGCTGCCTGCAGGGAAGCCTAGCTGGGGAGAGCCCCTGTCTTGCAGTGTATTGTTACCAGTTGTGAACAGCTGCTAACATCATAGACTGTCACACTCTGGCACACTTCAGATGGAACAGGACACCATTAGGACCCATTCTTCCAGGCATAAAAGTGTATGAACATAGCTCAAATCAATCCTGAAAGGGGAAAATAAAAAGTATCCCCCATGCCCTCTTTGTTTATAATAAACCCCTTTCCAGCTCACAATGTACAAAAAAATAATAATAGAAATGAAAGCAAACCATGTAATTGAACATGTTCCGATATTTGTTTAATGACAGCCATTTCAGCAGAACCTGGTAAGCATATGCTCAGGAATCTTCCCTCACTTGAACAACACTTTTAATCACTTTTTATTATACTAGGGGATTTGTATGTGGGCTGTCATTCTTTGTAATATAATTTCCTTATTGTTTATTTAAGAATCCATATACTGAGTGAGGCCTGTGAAAATAAGCTATGAAACAATCTAATTACTTCCAAGATCTGGTACACAGGCGCTTACTGCAAATGAGAAGTGTCTAACTATCTTAAGAGGGAGATTCGTTATTCAAAACAAGAAAATTCTCAAGGCAGGAAACTTGTCCACTCACCCTGGGAATAATTTCAACTGGTTTCTTTCCAATCATTGGAACCCCAGCTGAAATGTTCCAGGTGTTTATCAATGTAACGATAGTCAACCAAAAACGTAAAGGGGATAAGCAGGACACTATTTTCCCCTTACTAAAAAAGATATTTTTGTGTCTAATAACATGGCTTGAAAAGGCACCGCAGTATTAGGAAAGTCAATTTCACTATAAACCTTGAGTGAAAGCAGGTATTAGATTTTCCATTTGTCTAAGAGAAACGTTAGCTGTATTCCTTAATAACATGAGGCAGCATTAAGTTTAGCTTGCGTAATAATCCAGTTTTAATTTTGCATCCATGTACTGAAGATTATTGGTATATATTCCTTTTTGCTAATCAATTGTAATTATCTCTGTCTTTAAAAGAAAAAAAGCCATATGCTTGATCAAGCTGGGGAACTTACAAATAAAAGAATAATGGCAACGGCAAAAAATGTTTCCAATACAGAAAAAGCTAAGAGTTTCTGTACAAAGCCAAAAAAAAAAAAAAAAAAACATCACAATTTAGATTTGGAAAGCATTCTTTGTTCAGTCAACTTAAGTGATATAATTTAGAGAGCATATTCCTAACTACTCAGGGTTAATTCATAGAGGAACTCTATATTAAGTAGTGAGTCTCACGTGGACTTAAAAATAGTAGGTGCTCAGTAAAAATTTGATTGACATAAAGTATACATTAAAAAATAAATTAAAAGAAATAAGTGATTTCTCTTTAAGAGTCCAAAGAAGTAGATGACCTTTAGTTAAAGACAATAATTAATTTTGTAGGCAGAGACTGCAAATAGGACTGAAAGGTTAGCAGTTTGGCAATGTGCTTGTCCTTGTAAAAGCATCAACAAGGTAGGTCCAGGTTGAAACCATATTGCTGACTCTCTTTCATGCCATGGCCTACTTGAAGTAAAGGTTTTACATCTTTAGCAAGTTCACTCGGCTCATCTATCAGAATTACTCTGACCTTATCACTTCATGCATCAACAATATTTTCTGAGTCACAAGTGCAATAAGATGAAAACAAAGCTTAGAAGAATAATTAGTTACAGCTACTCCTCCTCTATTTCCATGGGTCAAAGAAAATTCTTGCTTCTTAATTTGCTTAGATTATTAGTTTTCCAAATTAGCCATATATCAAGAGGGAGGGAAACCTTCAAAAGTATTGTAAAAACCAGAGTGTATAAAGGCAAACGTTGTCATGCTTATCTGCAGGTACTTCCTTCAGATTGTTTAAGACTGCAAAGGAGTCTTATGGAGCCTTAAGAAGGAGTAACAGGTATTCCAAAAACACTTTTATTAATAAATCTTCATGGTGGAGTTGCAGGAATACCTCTACAACACTATTTTAGCTTCTAAGAAGCCAACATCCTTGAAGGCTGTCACAAACTGAATTCTTCATTCCAGTCTCCAACCTCGAGGTAATTCAGTGGAAGTTTCCCAGAGAAATATACAAAAATAAAAAGTGGAAATGTGGAAAAAGTAAATTAAGATATAGCTTACACCTATAAAGACCTGACAGTTTAGTAAAGGAGACATCATCCCCATTCAGAATGGGATACAAACAATGAAGGGATTAGAACAAAGGAGGAAGAAATTCATTGTAACCTATAAAAACAAGTATGAGTTTAACCGGCATACATTTGATCAAAAGACATTCTTACATGGAAGTCATTCTAAATGGAAATAATATCCAGCACAAAGGAACCCAAACCGAAAGTGTTCAGTTAACCTTAGAAATTTCTGTTTCTCAAGTCCTGGGATAATTGAGATGGTTGTCTGAACACAGGAAGCCATAATAATCACCATTTATTGATTTCATATTTTTATTTGTCAAAATACTGTGCACTTGACATATTATCTTATTTAAGCCTCACCGCAACACATGAGATGTGCCTTATTGTCTCTGTTTTATGAATGAATATACCAGTAAGCCCTGTGGACTTAAAATGTACAGTATGAAAGCTAATTCAGTTTTCAGCCAGGGTTTTACTGAGGACAATAGTTTGGGAGAGGGTTCTGAGGAACTTTTCTGAAGAGGAGCCAGTACACATGCAAATTTTTTGACTAAGAAATATTAAGAAAGTCAAGCATATATCCTGGTAAAATATTACTTCTAATCACAGAGAACAGATACCTCAGGTTAATGATTTCAGTGTGTGGGAAGATGCAAAAACCTGAGGTCATTACAGTTCTTCCTGAGATATGCATCTAACTATCCAAGGTCAGTTTATCCAAAGCACAGAGTAGGTCTCCTATTTTTTTTTTTTAATTCTAAATTCCTTTAAGAATGCATTTTCTAGTAGGTGACTGCAGTGAGTTGCAACTTAACCCTTGTATAACTGGTTGATGAACAATGGTCTTTTTCGGTGGTGTTGTTAACAAAGTTAGCACTCAATCCACCTGAGCTAACTCTGATGTCTTATTCCCACACCATGTTGCCTTGCCTAGGTGAGATGCAGGAGGTGGAAGTCACTAGTTGAGATCTTGGTAGGTTATACTGAGGAGTCAAAGTGAGTTATATGTATAACCAGATGCCTCTTTCAGAAAGGATAAAAAGTAATGAAATTAATTTGGTATAGAAACCTAGAAGGACCCTGTGGGGCTCCTGGGCTCCTTTTTGTCCCCCATTTCTTATAGGCTCAACTCCAGTCTCCATCACCTTCCTCAAGTTCCACAGGGTAGATGCAAACAGTTGCCACTCAAAGGAAGAGAATCTCCCTGTCCCCCACCGCCCCCCCCCCCAAAAAAAAAAACCCTACTGGAGGCAAGATTAAATGGACCAGAGGAAATCATTAGGAGACTAACCACCTGAGACAAGACTAAAGAACTATCAGAGACCACAGCCTTGAACTATTGCTGTGAAACTCCTCATCAAATCCTCCCAGTTGGGACACAGTTTTTGAGGGCAGGAACCTACTGCTTCCCCTTTACTTGGCAAAGCAGTAAAGCCATTCTTTCCTACTTCACACAAACTCTTGTCTCTGAGATTCAGTTCAGCATCAGTGCAGGGAGGCCTATCTTTCAGCATCAGTATATCCATGTCAAGGGTAGATGTAACAGGATAGAGACTAGAGGTCACTGTTACCCATAAGGATTGAGAAGACATAAAGCAGATAAGCCAGGCTGGTGGTCACCTGGATAAGGAGAAGGTGACAGAACCAATGGACACAAACACGGCTATACCTTCAGGCGCTTTTGATTTTCCTCTTTCAAAGTCTGTATCCCTCTTCTGTCAACTAGTTCCCTTTAAAAAGGCAAGTGCAAACATTTATTGAATATCTATCCAATACTATATATTATGTATTTAATTCCAGTGTTTCATTTTAGAAGTTTAGATTCACCTGAGTTTAGTAACTTGCTCTGGGTAAATACCCAAGCAACGGAGCTGTCTTTCAAAGTTGGCTCTGAGATTCATACCCCTTGTCCCTGTGCTAGTCTGCCATGATGAGTGGAGTCTGTGCTAGAATTAGGGGGAGGAGGAGGTTGAAAGGCAAGGTGATATAGGGGAACAACATGTGTCACCCAAATGTCTCTTTGGCATGTGGGTTATTTTGAGCTGAAATCAATCAAGGCCCAAAGACTCAGGAAGAAACATTGAGCTTCCCTCTAACTGCCTAAAGAATATAGATAGAGGATCTGTTCCAGGAAGAGAGTTATCAGGAGACACAACAATAATATGAAGTAGGTGTGGGCACTTAGTGACAGAGGAAAGTGAAAGTGAAGTCGCTCAGTTTTCTCTGACTCTTTGTGACCCCGCGGACTGTAGCCCACCAAGCTCCCCCGTCCATGGGATTCTCCAGGCAAGAATACTGGAGTGGTTTGCCATTTGCTTCTCACCCAGGGATCAAACCCAGGCCTCCCGCATTGCAGGCAGAAGCTTTAACCTCTGAGACACCAGGGAAGCCCAGTGACAGAGGGTAACCTGGCAAAGTCTGTTCAACTCCCCCTCACCCCACTGTTTCTCACAGACCCAGCAACATTTGCTTATCAAACTTTTGCTTTACCATCTCCTTATCAATTGCCTTCCTCTCCGTTGAAGTCCTAAACCACTAACCTCAACATCCTCTCTAGTCTTTAGTTAAGGGTGTTATTTAACATGAAGGCTTTCAGCATCCTCATGTTACTGTTACTCACTTTTCCCGGGTCTCTCCCATGTACACACATGGTTAAATTTTATTTTCTATTAATCTCTCATGTCAATTTAACTATTAGATCAGCCAGAGGAAAAAAGTAGAAGAAAATTTCTGCACTTCAACAGTGGGAAATCATTTGAATTCCTTATGTCAGTTTATATATCATGCCTGCCTCGAAGGTTTTCAAGATATTTCCAAGAACTCTTTAAAGTAGTATTTGTCAAGTGCAGTCATAATAGGAAAAGCTAATTTCCCCTTCCAAGTTATGCAACAGGATTATTGTAGATGAACTAAAAATGTTTCCTTTCCATGATATGTAACCTTTTTGCTTTTAAAAAAGTCCTTAAATGCTGGCGGGCTTCTGTGATTCAAATGAGCATGAAAGTTATATTCACAACTAAGATACTTGAAAATCACTTGAACGTTTCATTTAAAATACAAAGCAGAAAATATTAGCATTAACAGAAGAGAAGACCCTTTATTTATTATTAGTGAGTTCCAAAGATATTGTGATTTCTTTTATGAGGACTAAAAATAGGCTCTGATGAAATTATACCAATAATGAGTAATTTGGTGTTTAAAATTTCAAGTAAAACCATAATTAACAAGGAATTCTCTAATCAACATACATTTAAAATAATGTATTCTACTGAACCACAAAAACTGAATAATAGAGCAGCCTTGTGCTATACAAATATTGAAGTTTCCTCCATCTGTCTTTTTTTCATACCATCCTTTTATAACTGATTTTTTTCAAAAAGGAGATTAATTATATTCTGCTTGAATTTTACTAAATGCCATATACACTAGACACATTAATTTAATGTTATTGGGTGTTTCTCAGTTTGATTGGTTTTCTTTATTTGTAAATGTATCCACATACTTTGATACTAGGTGGGCCTTCCCCTCTTTTCTTCAGTTCCTCATGTACCTACCCAAGTACTGGAGAGAAAGCGTTCAGAATATTTTCTCCATTTTTTTAAAACTCTTTTTAACATTTTGATACACCCAGATTTTGGCCTCCATGAAATATAGCCAAATCAAAAATTTTTGTAAATACTATGCTCTGTCTCAATAAAAGTTGGCTTCAGTGCTTTGGTTCTTTAATGTCTTCTGAAGTTCATCTTTTCATTTTTTAACTTTTTATTTTGAAGTATAGCCAATTAACAGTGTTTTGATAGTTTCAGGTAAACAGTGAACAGACTCAGCCATACATACAAATTTTTCCATTCGCCCCCAAACTCCCTTCCCATCCAGGCTGCCATATAACATTGAGCAGAATTCCCTGTGCTATATAAATAGGAAAAGGAGTACGTCAAGGCTGTATATTGTCACCCTGCTTATTTAACTTATATGCAGAGTACATCATGAGAAATGCTGGACTGGAAGAAAAACAAGCTGGAATCAAGATTGCCGGGAGAAATATCAATAACCTCAGATATGCAGATGACACTACCCTTATGGCAGAAAGTGAAGAGGAGCTAAAAAGCCTCTTGATGAAAGTGAAAGAGGAGAGTGAAAAGGTTGGCTTAAAACTCAACATTCAGAAAACAAAGATCATGGTATCCAGTCCCATCACTTCATGGGAAATAGATGGGGAAACAGTGGAAACAGTGTCAGACTACTTTTTTTGGGCTCCAAAATCACTGCAGATGGTGACTGCAGCCATGAAATTAAAAGACGCTTACTCCTTGGAAGAAAAGTTATGACCAACCTAGATAGCATCTTCAAAAGCAGGGACATTACTTTGCCGACTAAGGTCCATCTAGTCAAGGCTATGGTTTTTCCAGTGGTCATGTATGGATGTGAGAGTTGGACTGTGAAGAAGGCTGAGCGCCAAAGAACTGATGCTTTTGAACCATGGTGCTGGAGAAGACTCTTGGGAGTCCCTTGGACTGCAAGGAGATCCAACCAGTCCATTCTGAAGGAGATCAGCCCTGGGATTTCTTTGGAGGAAATGATGCTAAAGCTGAAACTCCAGTACTTTGGCCACCTCAAGCAAAGAGTTGACTCATTGGAAAAGACTCTGATGCTGGGAGGGATTGGGGGCAGGAGGAGAAGGGGACAACAGAGGATGAGATGGCTGGATGGCATCACGGACTCGATGGATGTGAGTCTGAGTGAACTCCGGGAGTTGGTGATGGACAGGGAGGCCTGGCGTGCTGCGATTCATGGGGTCGCAAAGAGTCAGACACGACTGAGCGACTGAACTGAACTCATACCTTAGGTCCTTGTTGTTTTTCTTAAAAAACATTTTTTAAAACAGCAGTGTGTACATGTCCACTCATCTTTTCTATATCCTTTGACTCTCCACTGGAGCACAAAATCCAGAGCCAAACAATCTATTTAATTAGGAAATTTTAAGGAACCAAAACACCACTTACAAAACTTCCCATATGACCAATAACATCAGCAGTGCATTTCTGTCAATGGTCTCCTTGCTCTAAACCCTCTGTTGTGGGGGGGAAACAGTGTATTTTATGGCCTTTTAAACACTGTAGGTCCAAAGTCAAATATTGCAGCTAATGAAGTCACCATGGCCAAATTTAAAAGACTCTTAGCCACTGGCCTCCTGAGCATCATTTTCTTTTAAATCTTAAGGAGGTGATTTTCTCTATAATAACATCACTCTACTTCCAAAGACAATGTTTGAAGAATTGTGAAAACACCAGAGAGAATACACAAAGGAAGAAATTTTAATGTCTTAATTATAAATCTAATAAATTATACTTTTGAGAGGCCACTGTGAGCGGACATTTCTTATCAGTAAAAAAGGTGGAATAGTACTCTAAATGGTTATGGGATGATTTGCCTAATAATATCATTTGGAAAAGAAAGATTATATCAGAAAGCAGCTTAATTGTACTCTGGGTATCAATTTATGGAGTTCACCTTAAAAAGTAAACATTAACCTGAGTAATTTACCACATGAAAGTGAAAGTGTTAGTTGTTCAGTCCTATCTGACTCTTTGCAACTCTATGGGCTGTAGCCTGCCAGGAATTCTCCAGGCAAGAATACTAGAGTGAGTTGCCATGCCCTTCTCCCAGAGATCTTCCCAAACCAGGGATCTAACCCAGGTCTCACACATTGCAGGGAGATTCTCTACCATCTGACCCACCAGGAAAGACAATTTACCACATGGACTAACACATTTTCCCAAACATTAATAACAACTGAAAATCAGCTTATAGGGTAAGGAGTGCAACTTTGTTCACCCAAATTTCCTAAATTTACATACTGTAACAGTTTATCCAGAAGAAAAATCAGAATTAATGTTTTGAAATATTAATGTCAATGTTATAAATAAATTAAGCTTGCCAACATTTAACTTTTCTGGAAATGATTCTGCTAAGAAATTAAATGCAATCAACAGATTTTTTTCCATGAATTTTAAGCCATCAGTAACTCACTGTGTGGATCACAATAAACTGGAAAATTCTGAAAGAGATGGGATTACCAGACCACCTGACCTGTTTCTTGAGAAACCTGTATGCAGGTCAGGAAGCAACAGTTAGAACTGGACATGGAACAACAGACTGGTTTCAAATAGGAAAAGGAGTACGTCAAGGCTGTATATTGTTACCCTGCTTATTTAACTTCTATGCAGAGTACATCATGAGAAACGCTGGGCTGGAGGAAGCGCAAGCTGGAATCAAAATTGCCAGGAGAAATTATCAATAACCTCAGATATGCAGATGGTACCATCCTTATGGCAGAAAGTGAAGAGGAACTAAAAACCTCTTGATAAAAGTGAGAGGAGAGTGAAAAGTTGGCTTAAAACTCAACATTCAGAAAACTAAGATCATGGCATCTGGTCCCATCACTTCATGGCAAATAGATGGGGAAAGAGTGGAAACTAGTGGCTGACTTTATTTTTCTGGGCTCCAAAATCACTGCAGATGGTGACTGCAGCCATGAAATTAAAAGACACATACTCCTTGGAATGAAAGTTATGACCAACCTAGACAGCATATTAAAAAGCACAGACATCACTTTGCCCACAAAGGTCTGTCTAGTCAAGGTTATAGTTGTTCCAGAAATCATGTATGGATGTGAGAGTTGGACTATAAAGAAAGCTGAGCACCAAAGAATTGACGCTTTTGAACTGTGGTGTTGGAGAAGACTCTTGAGAGCCCCTTGGACTGCAAGGAGATCCAACCAGTCCACCCTAAAGGAGATCAATCCTGGGTGTTCACTGGAAGGAATGACGTTGAAGCTGAAACTCCAACACTTTGGCCACTTGATGTGAAGAGTTGACTCATTTGAAAAGACCCTGATGCTGGGAAAGATTGAGGGCAGGAGGAGAAGGGGATGACAGGGGATGAGATGGTTGGATGGCGTCACCAACTCAATGAACATGGGTTTGGGTGGACTTTGGGAGTTGGTGATGGACAGGGAGGCCTGGCGTGCTGCGGTTCATGGGGTTGCAAACAGTTGGACACGACTGAGCAACTGAACTGAACTCAACTATGTAAAACTTCTAGGTCCTAAAAGAAAATTTCAGAATATCATAACAAACACTGGGAAAAACCTAAACCTCAAATGCTCCGAAGCTGTGCCAAGCCAACCACTAGATAAGCTGCTGAACACTGTCTGTAGAAAGATATCACTGCTATCATCAGTCAGTTCAGTTCAGTTCAGTCGCTCAGTCGTGTCCGACTCTTTGCGACCCCATGAATCGCAGCACGCCAGGCCTCAACAAACACTGGGAAAAACCTAAACCTCAAATGCTCCGAAGCTGTGCCAAGCCAACCACTAGATAAGCTGCTGAACACTGTCTGTAGAAAGATATCACTGCTATCATGAGTCAGTTCAGTTCAGTTCAGTCGCTCAGTCGTGTCCGACTCTTTGGGACCCCATGAATCGCAGCACGCCAGGCCTCCCTGTTCATCACCATCACCACTTGCTATTCTACTTTCATCAGCCCTGTTAACAAAAGGCATGTATAACAGCCTCTAATTCAAACTAGTCATGAAACATGAATACACAGTATTAATATTCTAGTTCAAGTTATCAAGTTGCATGGACCAAGGAGAATGTGTACATCAAGAGCAGATGGCAAAAATGGAACAGAAAAAACTGGAAGACCAAGAACAATAATACAAAAAAAGACAAAACGTTACCATACAAGTGAAAAGCTTAAAGAGAAAATGAAAACAAAATCCAGCCACCTTGACCCAAAATAAAACCTTAAAAACAGTGGTAACAGGTACCAACTATGAAGAAATGATTAACGTTCAGAATTAAGCTTATGTGCTAAAAACCCCAGCAATATGGTCTAACCTCTTAAGACAGATAAGAAGAAAAGGAAGGAAGTACAAAATGTTCTAAGTATCCTTTCTGGGTAGTGGCATTATAAATGATATAGAAAAAATCTTACGCTTTTTCTAAATATGTCATTTTGATGATCAGAGAAATATTTTTAAACGTAAAAGGCATGCTAAATTAATTCAATGAAATATTACAGAAAAAAATCATAACCAAAAAATTATTCCTGCGGTTTCATAATTAATTGCTGATGTTCAAATCTTAAGTTTTTCTGACTGATAAATAGGAAGAACAAGTAGAAGAGATTCAGAGAATCTGTAAGTAAAAGATTCCATCTTTCATTTAGTATTTTCTCTATCTTTTTAAATCTAAGACTCCAAGCATCTTATCTGTCTTTTAAACCCCCCAAACATCTAAGTTCATTTCCATTTTTATTAGTCCTATAATTGCGAAGAGAATTAATTCTTGATGTCTGTTTCTTCCAACTCAAGGTTGAGACTCAGAAGACATTTAGCATTTCATAAGCTCTATTTCTAATATCTTGATGGTCTTAAAACTTCATGGATTACTTTTGTGCTGCATATAGTTTATTTCATGTTGGTGAGAGTTCTTTTTCCTATTTTTTTCACCTCTCTGCTTCCTGTTCTACTCAAATTTTGTGGATAAGTGGTTGTATATCCGTGGGAAATTCCATTTAAATGACTACATTTCTTCCTCAAAGTATTAAATAACAATGAAAGACAAGGGATATGAACAATTCCTTGGAGTGACTATAATTTTAGGTAAACCGGAAATTGCTAAATTCAATCCATAGACAAAATGGCAAGGCTTTGCCCAGAGGATACGAAACTTGGTTAGTTGTTGAGGGATAGGAGGGGCAGGATTTTGACCATTCTTATGAGAAGTGTGGCCATCACCAGCATATTTATCCAGAAAGGACGTGGTAAATAAAGAAGAGATTAGTGTCTCCTAAGATAATCAGAGACAAAGGACTTAGACATTCAATTCAGTTAAGTTGCTCAGTCGTGTCCGACTCTTTGCGATCCCATGAATCGCAGCACACCAGGCCTCCCTGTCCATCACCAACTCATGGAGTTCACTCAGACTCACGTCCATCGAGTCCGTGATGCCATCCAGCCATCTCACCCTCTGTCATCCCCTTCTCCTCCTGCCCCCAATCCCTCCCAGCATCACAGTCTTTTTCAATGAGTCAATTCTTCGCATGAGGTGGCCAAAGTACTGGAGTTTCAGCTTTAGCATCATTCCTTCCAAAGAAATCCCAGGGCTGATCTCCTTCAGAATGGACTGGTTGGATCTCCTTGCAGTCCAAAGGACTCTCAAGAGTCTTCTCCAACACCACAGTTCAAAAGCAGCAATTCTTTGGCACTCAACCTTATTCACAGTCCAATTCTCACATCCATACACCATAATCACGATGGTGTGATCACTCATCTAGAAACAGACATCATGGAATGTGAAGTCAAGTGGGCCTTAGAAAGCATCACTACGAACAAAGCTAGTGGAGGTGATGGAATTCCAGTTGAGCTATTTCAAATCCTGAAAGATGATGCTGTGAAAGTGCTGCACT
>SJYT01032779.1:20-31978 GCA_006410635.1 Cephalophus harveyi
CTCCAGTACTTTGGCCACCTCATGCGAAGAGTTGACTCATTGGAAAAGACTCTGATGCTGGGAGGAATTGGGGGCAGGAGGAGAAGGCGACAACCGAGGATGAGATGGCTGGACGGCATCACGGACTCGATGGACGTGAGTCTGAGTGAACTCCGGGAGATGGTGATGAACAGGGAGGCCTGGCGTGCTGCGATTCATGGGGTCGCAAAGAGTCGGACACGACTGAGCGACTGAACTGAACTGAACTGAGTTAAATTCACCCATTCCAGTCCATTTTAGTTCGCTGATTCCTAGAATGTCGTTCACCCTTGTCATCTCTTGTTTGACCACTTCCAATTTGCCTTGATTCATGGACCTGACATTCCAGGTTCCTATGCAGTATTGCTCTTTACAGCATCAGATCTTGCTTCTATCACTAGTCACATAGACATCTAGAATAGATCTATTTCACAAACTGGTCCCAGTATTTCTCTGCAACCTAAGAGTCCAAGGACTGAGGGTGTTCTGGAGCGGGTCTACCACAAGCTTCAGGCTCATGTCAGATTTTACCTTTTCTGACCAACCTCCAGAAATTGAGACAGAGGGAAGCATTCAACTTCTGCTACAAAGAAATAAGTGTAAACCTGCAAAATCTCAAGTACTTAACACTGGCTGAAACTCTCACTGACTTCAGGTGCTATAAAATCTACAAGGCAAAAACCTCATGACTTTAAAGTTAATGTAAGAACACAATATTCAACTACGGAATAAAAGATAGAGTTGTGCTTGATAACCCTAAAATTTGAAAATGAAGCTAAAGAAGAAACATTTCCTCAAGGAAGTTTTTTTAATGATATGCAACTCAGTATGCTTATATTTTACCTGCAGCTTCCATTGAAAAGGTCTAAATATTACCATACTCCTGGGAAAGAAGTCGTGCCTTGTAAGCCCTTCTAGGTTTTATTATTTACCTTTTTGTTGAGGGTACCTAAATAGGGAAGGATTTCTTTTCACCTAAGAACACTGATTAAAAGTTAAAATATTTAGCACAGTTTTATTTTTTACTTGTCTAACATGACTTTGGGTATGGATATTTAAACCTTCTTTATTTATTCAAACAGTTTTAATGTTATTTAGATGTTCTGCTACATGTTACTTTTGCAAAGTTCACTGATCTGAAAATTATGTTTATGGTTGTCATTTTACATATTCAGCTTTAAAATAGAAGGGGTGCTGGTAAGGCAACAGTCAACTTCTGGGGAATGTCTTCAACAAACATGGAAGGGCTCAAATTTTTTCAAGTTCCATAATAAGATTAGGGATTCAAAATATCTGAATCTCTTATTTTAAGTTGATAGATCCTTAAGTCAATAAAATTCCTTAGATATTAGTAAACTTAAATTAACTAATGTTGTTCACATAGAAACATTCAAATTCTGCAATAAATTCATTTCATTTAAAAAAATATTAAATTTAGTAGGCAAATTCACATGTTCTGATATAATTATTTAAATCAAAATGCATTATCCTTTTGTAGTTCTAATTCTTCCAAACACATTCATTTAAAAAGGTACAGCCACAAAACTGATGCCAAGAAAAAAGATACCTATTTCATTTCAATTACTTATGTTGGTATGTCTCTATGGACGAGGCATTGATGTCACTTCAGATGAGGGCCTCTGCATTCATCACTGACGCTTTAACCTTACCTCTAATCAAGGAAGTTAGAGATTACACGTGCTTTTAAATGAAACTACAGACCAGGAAAGGTATCACTATGGTTGCATTATTTAAACTCTGAAATATACAGTGAAGTCATAAAGGGCAGTAAGGCAAGCAATGCATGCCTCCCCTCCTGGCGGCAGCTTTCAGAGAGAATGACAATCTGATCACAGCGTAAACATTTTAACCAAAAAAGATATACGTAGGCACATGCCTATCATTACAGCCTATTTACAGAGATATTTGATAGTTATTACCATAAGAGAAACAGTATAAGTAGCAGAAGAATATTACTAAAAGAGTAATACTATTTGTACTGTGGACAAAAATCTTAATTTCAAAACCTCATATTAAGGAAAATATTCTTAGTAAAACCTGAGAGTTAGCTGTACAGGTCAAGTTACATTTTCTAGTTACCTCTAAGGATTCCTTCAAGTCTACAGCAGAAACTGCATCGTCTTCTTCATCATCAGTCACTTGGTCTTGGGAACAGTAGTGCGTGCTGTAAGCAGAATGCTCTTCTATTGCTTCCAGCCAGTCCTGAGATAATCCAAGGATTTAAGTAAGTGAAATACACTTTTAACTCGAAACACGTATTATGACAACAACCTGAAAAGCATAAAATTTATATGGAGAAAAAAAATATTATGGCTTCAAAAAAACAAAGCAAAATACACCCAACAGCAAAGTAATGATGCACGTCTCTTGTTTATGACATAACTGGATAAAAAATTTTCCCAATCCTTTAAAAAACATCATCTGTTAAGTTTGTGTATTCATTCATATTAATAATGAAACACATTACAAAAACAAAACAATGGGTGGAGAATTTTTCACTTAAGAATTATAGGTTCTCAACTCTGTTGAGTAAGTTATTGCATAATAATACATTTAGCAACAATTTACTAAGCTGCCATAAGCACAAGAAACTCAGATCGTTTTAAGAGAGCCAAAAATTGCCCTGATGTTTTAACTTTTACTGTTTTTAAAAAATCAGTGATTTACAAAAAGATGGAATGTTTGCCCTAAAAATACCTACCTAACTTCCACCTCATTTCTCACAGCATTTCTCAGGATGAAATCTTACCCTTTTATGAAACGTTAGGACAGACATGGTTTGGATTGTTTAGTGTTCTCTGCAAGGCAAAAGTTAATCATTCTGGAAGAAACATTTTTAGAAAAATTTTTATTTTATATATTTATTTTTGGCTGCACAGGCTTTTTCTCTAGCAGCTGAGAGCGGGGGCTACTCTCCAGTTGTGTGAGGGCTTCATTGTGGTGGCTTCTCTTGTTGCAGAGCACAGGCTCTAGGCACATGGGCTCAGCAGCTAAGGCTCCTGGGCTCTAGAGCACAGGCTCAGTAGGTGTTACATAGGATCTTCCTAGACCAGGGATCGAACCCATGTCTCCTGCATTGGTAAGCAGATTCTTATACGCTATACTACTTAGGAAAAAGTGAAAGTTGCTCAGTCATGTCTGACTCTTTGCAACCCCATGGACTATACAGTCCACGGAATTCTCCAGGCCAGAATACTGAAGTGGCTGGCTGTTCCCTTCTCCCGGAGATATTCTCAACCCAGGGATTGAACCCAGGCCTCCCGCATTGGGTGGATTCTTACCAGCTGAGCAACAAGGGAAGCCCAACAATACTGGAGTGGGTAGTCCATCCCTTTTCCAGCACATCTTCCCAGCCCAGGAATCGAACTGGGGTCTCCTGCACTGCAGGCAGATTCTTTACCAACTGAGCTATCAGGAAAGCCCACTACTTAGGGAAGCCCCTGGAAAACAGATCCTTTTAACCCCTTATATAATTTATAAAAAACAAGGTCAGTTTACAATACTGTCTTGATCTAAAGGAATATGGAGTCTCCATTAAATAACTACACAATGAATTTTTGTCACGTCAACCCCAATTTTCTTGCTTGCTGCTATCATTCAAATTACCACAGAGAGAGGCTGAGTCTACAGTGTAATAAAGCAGAACACCTGGGCTGGAGCCAGGCTCTGTCGCTTGCCAGGTGCAGGATCATAAGAGGGCACTTCAATCTTACTGTCTTCAGTTTCCTCACCTATAATTCAGGGGCAGACTGAATAATCACTTAGGCTTTTTTCTAAAACAACTAAGGGCCCCTTACTTTCACAGAAGCAAACTCGTAAAAGAAGAGAAAATACCTGCAGGTACATGTTGATAAAGAATTAATTCATAAGCCAAATTTCAAAAGTTTTATGTCTTCACTCCCATTAAAAATAATAATCAACAAGAGGGTAGATGTTAATATTGAGCCTATTTGATATTCTTTATGTCCTTAAATGCTGTTTTACGAAAGACAAATAAATCCATAAAATTACCTCTCTTGTCTGCTGAAGGCTGTTCTTGGGAACCCTGAAGCTATGAACAGTGTCATCGAAGCATTTAATAAAGAAGAGGCAGCTATCAGTGGATTTTACCTTGGATATAAAGAAGTCAGTAAGACAATACCATTCATGCCCATAGAACAGAACCCTTAAATGATCTACACATAAAATCAACACTATTAACATGACAATAATACCCAAGTAAACATTTTTTTAATTACTTTACAATATTGTATTGGTTTTGCCACACATCAATATGAATCTACCCAAGTAAACATTTAAAATACTGAGAAAAAAGTGATAATGTTGGGAGTATCAAATGCATTGTAGCTTATCTACATCAAGTCTGGGTTTCATATGCTTCATTACTCAAAGTAAATACTAATAATATACACTAGATATATAGTTTTTTCCCTCATCCTATTAAATATTTAACACAGCATGCACTTGGGCTACAAAGTCCTTTAGATACCAGAGCTCCAGTTTCTTTTTATTCATGCCACTCTCCTGAACCTTTTGTTTGATGTGAGTATAGAAAATGAACTGCGTGTAAAAGCATGAGGAATAGAAAAGGAAGAGCTGGAGTCTGAACAAGGGCCGGCCGACTCAATGGGAGAGCATGTCACTTTACGACCAAGTTCAGCTTCCCAAGTGGCTCAGACGGTAAAGAATCTGCCTGCAATGCAGGAGACCCAGGTTCGATCCCTGGGTTGAGAAGATACTCTGGAGAGGGGAATGGCAAACCACTCCAGTATTCTGGCCTGCAGAGTCCCATTGACAGAGGAGCCTGGTTGGTTGGCTACAGTCCATAGGGTAGCAAAGAGTCGGACACAACTGAGCAATTAACACTTCAAATCCCCAAAACTGTTCACTGAGGTAGCACAGTCCTGGGGGGACACAACAGCAGCGAGGGTGTACTTGGATAACAGTCTGTCTTTGAAAATTAAAAAAGCAAAGCTGGGCAAGCCATAGGTACTAGAGAAAGTAGGGGAGTCCTCCAAAGGAAAGAGAGAGATGGGATTCCTATCTCAACTCTGTTCACATCTCTTACTGATGCACAGAAAATAGATTCCAAGCAGTCACTGAGATACCGCCTAGCTGAATGCAGACCAGAGCCACTGTGTGAGAAACAGAGTTTACGATCCAAACCGAGCCACGAAAATGACCTGAAACAATGGAAATAACCTTCAACGGAGAAAAATAACAGGATCCAGGGTCTCTGGAACTTAACACTAGTGATACAATCCAAAAAAGTGGACCACAATCTCAAAAGAAATTCTCTAATAAAAGGTAAAAAATGTCAGAATGGTTAACAGGGACCCAAACATATACTATCTACAAGAGACAGAAAATAAATATAAAGATATAGGTAGGTTGAAAGTAGATACAAAAAGATATTATATAAACAATAACCATAAGAAGGGCTGAAAGGTTATATTAATATCAAACAGAATAGATTTCAAAACAAAATACATTATTACAGGAGATAAAGATGGCCACCAGATAATGATAAAAGGGTCAATTAATCAGGAAGAAATCATAAATATGCATGTGATCAATAACAGAAATAAATAATGCTACAAATATATCTGGAGTTTAAATACCATTCTCTCATGCAACTGACACAATGAAAAAAAAGTCAGCAAGACACTAAAGATCTAAACAACACTATCGACCATCATGACAATGTTTATAGGACATGCCAACAAGAGCAAAATACACGTTATTCTCTAGTGTATTCTCCACAATAATCCATAGAGTCATCAAGCAAGTCTCAATAAATTTGACAAGATGGAAATCATATAGAAACTGTGCAATGGCCAAAATGAAATTATAAATTAAAAACACAATCATGAAAACTCCAAATATTTGGACATTTAACAACACACTCCTAAACATCCATTGGTTCAAACAAGAAATCACAACAGGAATTAGAATATATTTTGAATTGTATGGTAATTTGAATAATCTAAGCTACAACCTTAAGAAACTATAAAATAGAGCAAATTAAGCCCAAAACATGGAGAAATTCTTTAAAACGAAAAAAAATTAATGAAATAGCAAAAGCCTGAGAAAAATTTCAATGAAATCAAGAGAATGAAATCGTAAGAAAAATTTCAATGAAATCAATCACTTCAAAAATAAAAGTGACAAAGTGCTAGGCAGATTGATCTCTGGAAAAAAAGAGAAGACATAAATTACCAATATAAAGAGCAAAAGAGTGTACAACATTACCTATCACAAAGACATTAAAAACACAAGGGAATATTATTACCCTAAGTTTTATAGCCAAAAGAAAATGGACAAATTCCTTGAAAGACAAAAATTACAAACATCAACCCAAGAAGAAATACAAAATATGAATAGCCCAATAGCAACTGAACAAGCCAAATTTGTAACAACAATCCTCACACACACACACCCTGGCCCATGTGACTGCACAGGCAAATTCTAATGAGTATTTAAGGAAGCAGTAACGTAATCCTATACAAACTCTTCTAGAAAACTGAAAAGGAACATTTTCCAGTTCATTATGTGAGACCAGATAATACCACTGGAGAAATACAAACACCACAGGAGAATATAAACCAATAACCATCATGAACAAAAAAGCAAAAATTCTTAACAAAGTATTTATGAACAATATATTAAAATGGTAGTATATCACAACCTCATGAGATTTGTCCCAGAAGTGTAAGATTGATTTTAACACCCTAAAGTCTATCAACATAATCATATTAACAAAATGAGTAAAACTATATGAGCATTTTGATAATATGGGAAAAGCATTTAATAAAGTTCAACAGATTTTCATAATGAGGACTCTCAGTTAACTAGGAAAGGAAAAAGAACTTCTCAATCAGATTAAAGGCTTTATATGTTGAAGCCCTAATCCCCAGTGAAACTACATTTGGAGATAGGGCTTTTATAAGGTTTTAAAAGGGGTAATTAAGGTGAAATGAGATCATAAGGGTGGGACCCTAGTCCAGTATGACTGATGTCCTTACAAGGAGAGACGGAGGAAGCAGGGATGCCTGCACACAGAGAAAAAGCCATGTGAGGACGCAGCAAGAAGGCCGCCACCTACAAGCCAAGGAGAAACAGATGCCTCAAGTCAGAGCTAAAACTATAAAACCCTTACAAGAAAACATGGGAAGAAAGTCTCATGGCCCTGGACTTAGAAGTGGTTTCCTGGATGTGATACCAACAGCCCAAGTGACAAAAGGAAAAATACATAAATTAGACTACTTCAAACGTCTATGCAAAAAACATTATTAGCAGAGTGAAAAGACAACCTAGGAAACTGGAGAAAATATTGCAAATATTTAAATTAAAAAATAAATATTTAAAAAAATGTTCCTGATAAGGAGATAATATCTGGAATAGACAAAGAACTACAACTCAACACCAACAAGGAAAAAAAAAACCTGATTAAAAAATAGGCAAGAGAATTAAACAGGCATTTCTCCAAAGACAATATACAAGTGGTCAATAAGTACATGAAAAGATGGTCAATGTCACTAATAATCAAGGCAATGAAAATCAAACTATAGTTAGATGCAATTTCATACCTATTAGAATGGCAAAGAAACAAAACCCTCTGAAATAAGTGTTGCAGTGAGGATGTGGAGAAAGTGGAGCAGTGTTGATATGAATGTAAAATGGCGCAGGTGCTATGGAAAACAGTATGGAAATTCCTTAAATAATTAAAAATAGAATCACCATATGACCCACCAATTCCACACTGACGTTTACATCCAAAAGAAATGAAAGCAGGAACTTGAGGAGACATTTTCACACTCCTGTTTATAGCAGCATTATTCACAACAGCCAAAAGGTGGAAACAATTCAAACATCCATTAATAGAGGAACAGATAAAGATAATGTGGTCTATACCTAACAGTGGAATATTATTCAGCCTTAAGAAGAGAAATCCTGTCACATGCTATAAGATGGATGACACTTAAGGATATTATGCTAAGTGAAATAGACCTGATAATTACTGTATAATTCCACTCAGGTGAGATATCTAAAGTAGTCAAAGCATAGAAGCAGAAAGTAGAACGGTGGCTGCCAGGGGGTGCGGGTATGGGAAATAGAGAGGTGCTCTTGCATGTGTATCAAGTTTCAGTTCTGCAAGATGAGAAAGTTGTAGAGATCTGCTGGGCAACAAAGTGAATACAGTTAACACTGCTGCGGCTGCTTAGTCACTCAGTCGTGTCCCACTCTTTGCAACCCCATGGACTGTAGCTCGCCAGGCTCCTTTGTCCGTGGGGATTCTCCAGGCAGTGGGTTGCTACTGGAGTGGGATGCCATGCCCTCCTCCAGGGAATCTTCCCAATCCAGGGATTGAACCCAGGTATCCCACATTGCAGACTGATTCTTTAGCAGCTGAGCAACTAGGGAAGCCCAGAGTTAACACTACTGAACTTAAAATTGGCTAAGAAGGCAAGCTTTACATTATGTGTATTTTACTATAATTTTTAAAAAAGAAACTTATAGATGTAAACATCTATATTAGCAAAGAAAAAAGGTCTCAAATCAATGACCTAAGCATCTACCTTTGGAGTCTAGAATGTAAACAGAGCCTGCCCCATAGTAGTCACTCACCTAACGCCCATTACCTTCAATGGATCCATATGGGTTCCTAAATGCAGGCTTTAGGCAGATGTTTATAGAAGAAGCAAAAACTATAAACAAGGTGAAGCGTAACATAGAAGGATCTAAGCAATTCTAAACAAATTAAAGATCAGGAAATTTTAAAAGGATCAGGGGAACAACTTCTGTGATTTTTTAAGGTAGACAAGAATGAGAAAGAACAACAACCAAAAAAAAGAAAGAGAAAGAAAGAGGAAAAACCTTCGAGTTCAGTAAATGAATCAAAAGCCGGAACAGATGAGAATGGCTGGGAAGCACCAACAAAAGACAAGATTAAATGGCTGAGACTAGACAGCTCTTCCCTGGCCCTCGGGTCCGATGCAAGGGAGAAAGAGGTGTGAGGACACTGAGGGACCAGGTGTGTAAGGAGCCTGTGACATCTCCAAGGTGGCGCTGCTGGTCCCCCAGGAGTGTTCACATAGAAAGGTGGGTGCTGCGTTTTTTGTTGTTTTTGTTTTTAAATGGGCTATCAGTTTACTTTTGTCTGTGCAGTACGTGAGATCTTAGTTACCCAACAAAGGATTGAACCCACACCCTGCACAGTGAAAGTACTGGAACTGCAAAGTCTTAGCCTCTGGACCACCTGGGAAGTCCTGAGTCCTATGCTTTAAAAAAAGGGTGCACCGCTGTGGCATGCTGACAACCCTAAAGAAACTGAAGCAGCAAGCTAACAGGTGTGTCCAGGCTCCAGTCTTAGACTAATCTTCACGGAGGAAAAACTCTTTTCTCCTGGCTGGTAAAACAGCCAGATGGGATTATGGAGAACCTAAACATCCTGATTTTGATACAGGCTTTAAATTTTACCACCAGAAAAATTTTCATTATCCAGATGTACCCACATATATAGGTATCTACGTGCATACACATGTGTTACTATGTACACATACCTATACTACATACACATACAAAATCGTAAACGTTCTGTATAAATGTTTTTGGATCATGCTTCTCTTATCCCACAATACACAGACTTTTAAAAAAAAGTTGATTATAGTTTTTAAATGGAATTCCACAACTTTACTTGTTCTCAAGTAAAAACATATGCAGTCATCCCTCTGTATCTGTGGGCGACAGATATACGAGTGGAATACCAAAATCTATGGAAGCGCAAGGCCCTTATATAAAATGGCATAGTATATGCACACAACTCTGGCTTGCTTTAAATTATCTCCAGATTATTTATAATACCTATTACACTGCAAACACTACGTAAATAGTTGCTGGTGCATCCAAATTCAAGTTTTGCTTTTTGGAACTTTCTGGAATTAAGTCACAGATAGGGAGGGCCAAACTGCACACATGCTTTCCACCCCCAAGATTTTACAAAGCGGCTTACTCCAATGACTGAGCACAATCACTTGCAGGACTGAGTTCACAGTTTAAGCAAAATATGCATGTGTCATCCTACCGTGCATACTGCTTGAGTTAGGTGTTTGCATCCCTGGCGGTAAGCATTATGGACTGCATCGGGCCTTCAAAATAAATTACAAAGGCAAAAGGAAAAGAGATTAGTAAAAAGTTTTAATCATTCAAAATGCAGATGCTGAACCTCAAGAAGTATTAAAGATCATAATACTTACTGTTTCCTATACCATGAGAGGACTCCATGTTCTAACACTACCCAGAATAACCTCCAGCCAAAAAACCTTGAACTCTAAGGGGAAAATAACAAAGATTTTTCCAAGCTGATACATCTAGATTCAAATACGTGACTGATAAAAAGTAATTAAGTTATGTTAGTTCTATCTGAGTCTTTCATCTTGACAGTGCCACTGCAGACTCAAATATGATCAAACGTTACCTAGAAACTGAGCGCAGAAATGAAAACATACCCTATTGAGTGACAGGAGCAGAAGCAATGCCATATTGGTAGGATCAACAATGAACACAGCCTATAGTTCTGACAATACTGTGCTAGGATATTTACAGGGAAATGTATCAGTTGTGGGCTTCAAAGACAATTTCCTCAAAGTTCTGAAAGAGCTTCTAAAAAAAGAAAACTATCCTAAATTTTATACACTACAAACAGACATGTACATAAATATATAGAAGGAGTGCTTTCAAATGCAGAAGAAACTATGTGCTCCAAAACAGTTAATTCTAGAAAATAACTCTAAAATGCAAAGAAATGTTTATAACCAGAAAGATTTTACACGTGTATTCTGTGACATTTTAAATATTAAATTCCTCCTGAGTCTTCTACAGATCAATGTTCATAACAAAAATGATAGTGTAATCCCATCCTTAAGAAAAAAAAAATCCCTCCACTCTGCTCTGTACAAACTTGGCCACCTAAAAATGTCAGACCAACACAAGAGACAGTTAATTGCTACAATCACTGGATGCCTAATGAAGTCCAGCAGTATAACAATGGTTTACATTATAAGATCAAATAATTACTAAATCACATACTTCAGAAAATAATGAAAACAAATTTTAACAAGAGATCACCTAAGAAATCTTCTTTCCCAGTATTATAATTAAAAACTCATTCCAACCTACCTTCCAGAGAGGACCTTCATATCGTTTCAAAGCTTTGTGTACAATCTATTAAGAAAAACCATGTTTTTGTTAAAAGCGCATCTATGTGTTTCAAGAACTCAAATTTTTTTTCTACATATACAAATGCAATCCATTACCACATACCTTATTACCAACAAGAACATGTTTCATTTCAGCACCCTGGGCAAGATCAAGAGGCTTCTGATCTGTGTAAATACAAGAAAGCAAGCCATCAAGAGCTTAATTCTACTATAAAACTGATGCTGCTATGACAGCACGTAATAATCTTTCCTGTGCCATCAACTATGACCCAAGTCACCTATCTGAAGTTGCCATCTCAATTCTTTACAGCCTCT
This sequence comes from Cephalophus harveyi, assembly GCA_006410635.1. NCBI lineage: Eukaryota > Metazoa > Chordata > Mammalia > Artiodactyla > Bovidae > Cephalophus > Cephalophus harveyi. The sequence goes on from SJYT01032779.1 coordinate 11,594, forward strand.
TTTTCAGCAACTATTAAGCCAGCAAGTCAAACTAAATTCTGAACACTCTGGATAAGTTCTGTGATCATTCAGGCTTTCCTGCCAAAAGTCAATCCGTCAGTTTACTGCTGTTGTAATAAATTACCCCTGCAATACAGGGGATGTAAGAGACATGGGTTCGATCCCTGGGTGGGAAGATCCCCTGGAGGAAGGCACAGCAACCCACTACAATATTCTTGCCTGGAGAATCCCATGGACAGAGGAGCCTGGCGGGCTACAGTCCGTAGGGTTGCATAGAGTCAGACAAGACTGAAGCAACTTAGCATGCACACTGTGGGTTAAAACAATACAAATGATTCCCTTACACCAGAGGAGGTCATGAATCCACACTCAGTTTCACTGGGCCAATAACCAGGTTGCTGGCAGGCCTGCCATCCTCTGGAGACTCTTGGGGAGCATTTCTTTCTTTGCCTTTTCCAGAGGTCGCCTATATCCCTTGATTTGTGGTCCCTCCCTCCATCTTCAAAGTGCATCATTCCAACCTCTGTTTACGTTTTTTCTAAATATTCTGAGCCTCCTGCCTCCTCCCCAAAAGGAAGGACCCTCGTGATTACACTGGGCCCACCTGGAGAATTCAGGATTATCTCGCTATCTCCAGATACTCAACTAACTACATCACTGTGGGAGCATTATTCAGCTCATCACAGCTGCTCTTAAGCTATCTAGCTGGAGAACAGGAGGCAGAGACAACTCACAGACTAAGTCTGTGATGGTCCACAACTGAGGGCAAAAGGAAAAAGGGATCACAGAGAATGAAACCAGCAAGGTGTCACGGTAACTTTCTCAAGCTTACACACACAAGCACTCTGTGTTGTGCCAAATGACAAGAACAGAATTTGTGTGTAAATTATTTCATGAGTTCTGAAGTGAGCACTATGTGAAGGATGCAAACTAAGCAATCATCTCATACCCTCAAGAGTTTCCAATTCCTAGAAAAACAAAAGCTAAAGTGTTAGTCGCTCAGTGGAGTCTGACTCTTTGCAACCCCACGGACTGTATCTCACCAGGCTGCTCTGTCCACGGAATTCTCCAGGCAAGAATACTGTCGTGGGGAGCTATTTCCGTCTCTAGAGGATCATCCCCAACCAGGGATTGAACCTGGGTCTCCTGCATTGCAGGCAGATCCTTTACCATCTGAGCCACAAGGGAAGCCCAGAGATACAAAAGATATTTACAAAAAAAAAAAAAAAAAAAATCTAGGTCTTTGAAGAAATAACTTATCAGACTGGAACTCTATTTACACAAGAAGTGACACATTCTATCATATAAACTTTCTATAATTACCAATCACTTGGTATGTGTAGGACAATTTTTTGTAAAATTGTCTAATGAGTCTATTATGTGACAATATTTCAGGCACCGGGGATTCAGTAGTGAACAGGACAGAAAAAAATTAGAGGGGCGGTGATACAGAAAAAGGGAAAGACAAAAAAATTAATAAAACGAGATACAGCAAATAATAACCCAAGCTATGACAAACCCAGACAACATACTAAAAAGCAGAGACATCACTTTGCTGACAAAGGTCTATAAACTCAAAGCTATGGTTTTTACAGGTGTCAAGTATGGCTGTGAGAGTTGGACCATAAAGAAGGCTAAGGGCCGAAGAGCTGATGCTTTTGAACTCTGGTGCTGGAGAAGACCCTTGAGAGTCCCTTGGACAGCAAGGAGATCAAACCAATCAATCCTAAAGGAAATCCATCCTGAATATTCATTGGAAGGACTGATGCTGAAGCTCCAATACTTTGGCCACCTGATGCAAAGAGCCAATTCATTGGAAAGACTGATACCGGGAAAGACTGAGGGCAGGAGGAGGAGGAGGAGGCCACAGAGGATGAGAAGGCTGGATGGCATCACTGACTCACTGGACATGAGTTTGAGCAAGCTCCGGAAGATAGTGAAGGTTAGAGGAGCCTAGCGTGCTGCAGTTCATTGGGTCGCAAAGAGTCAGACACAACTCAGCAACTAAACCACCACCACTCACGCTGTGCCAACATTTTTAAGTGAATGTTCTGAAAAAGAATGACTGAGATGCCACTTCAGATTGGAGACTAGAAGAGTGATGGGGAAAGTCTTTCTGAGGGAGGATGTTTAAACTGAAAGGGTCCAGCCTCATGAGAATCCAGGGGAGAGTCCCTGCAAGCAGAGGCAACAACTGATGCAAAGGCCTTGAGGTAGGAACAGTTAGGTGGGCAAGAGAGAGGCAGAGGGAGAGAGAAGTCACATCCTCTGAGGCTTGCTGGTAGGTCAGATCTTTGTGAACCAGTACAAGGGGTCTGGGTTTCATCCTAGATATGATGGAAAGCCACAGATAGGTTTTAGCTAAAAGAATAACATGATCTGACTTATGTTTCAAACTCTGTCACAATGTGTTAAAAGAACTTTTCAACAATATCTGGGGAAATGTGGACTTTGGCTATGTGATGATTTTAGAGAAATTATAAAGTTATTAACAGGATAGGGCCATTGTGGCTATTTAATAGCTCTATTGACAGAATTCACACACCATATAATTTACTCATTTAGAGTGTACAATTCATTGGTTTTTAGTATATTCAGAGTTGTGCAACTATCACATGACTTTTTTTAAAGAAGACCATATCTTGTAAAAAAATTTAAGTATTTATAGACAAAATGACATCTGGTGAGTGGATTATTGATAATGTCTGAGAGAGGATAATTTGTACATCAATTATACTATTTTTTAAGCTCTGATCATTTCTGTAATAAAAAAAATTTTTTAAAAATCACTACAGTGCCTGTATGGGAAAAGCTTGTAAATGTGGGCAAGAGAAAAGCAAGGATACAAGTTACAAAGCAAAGGTCCAGGTGAAAGATACTAGTCACATACAAACAGCTCATGCAGCTCAACATAAAAAAAAAAATTTTTTTTAATGGGTGGAAGATCTAAATAGACATTTCTCACAGGCCAAGAGGCACATGAAAAGATGCTCAAAATCAGAGAAATGAAAATGAAAACTATAATAAGCTATCATCTCACACTGGTCAGAATGGCCATCATCATCAACAATCTACAAACAATAAATGCTGGAGAGGTTGTAGAGAAAAAGGAACCATCCTATACTGTTGGCGAGAATATATGTTTGTGCAGTCACTGTGGAGAACAATATGGAAGTTCCTTAAAAAACTAAAAACAGACCTACCATATGATACAGCAATCCCACTCCTGGGCATGTATCTGGATAAAACCCGTAACTCAAAAAGATCCACGCACCCCAGTGTCCACTGTAGCCCTAGTTACAACAGCCAGGACATGGAAGCAACCTAAATGTCCACCCACAGAGGAATGGATAAAGATGTGGTACATATATACAATGGAATACTACTCAGCCACAAATAAAGAATGAAATAATGCCATGTGCAGTGACATGGATGGTCCTAGAGATTGTCATACTGAGTGAAGTAAGCCAAAGAAAGGCAAAAATCATATGACGTTGCTTATATGTGAAATTGAAAAAAAAATGGTACAAATGAACTTATAAAACAGAAATAGAGTCACAGGTACAGAAAACAAATTTATGGTCATCAAGGGGGGTAAACTGGGGGCCTGGGATTGACATACTCACGTTGCTAGAGATAGATAACTAATAATCTACTGTAGAGCACAGGGAACTCTACTCAATACTCTGTAATGACCTAGATGCGAAAAGAATCTAAAAATGAGTGGCTATATGGGTATGTAGGAGAAGGCAATGGCACCCCACTCCAGTACTCTTGCCTGGAAAATCCCACGGATGGAGGAGCCTGGTAGGCTGCAGTCCATGGGGTCGGTACGAGTCAGACACGACTGAGTGACTTCACTTTCACTTTTCACTTTCATGCACTGGAGAAGGAAATGGCAACCCACTCCAGTGTTCTTGCCTGGAGAATCCCAGGGACGGGGGAGCCTGGTGGGCTGCCGTCTATGGGGTCACACAGAGTCGGACACGACTGAAGCGACTTAGCAGCAGCAGCATACCTGATTCACTTTGCTGTACAGCAGAAACTAAAACATTACAGATCAAGCATACTACAATAAAGATTGATTTTAAAAAAGAGATACTGGTGGCTTGAACTAGAGAGTTAGTAGCAAAATGGGGACATCAGTAGGTATGGAGAAAAGGACATGGGTTTGAGATTTATTTTTGAGGTAGATTTATCAGACTACTGATGGATAAAACTTAGACTGGCCACAGATGACTTTCTTGGTAGGGAAAAAACTTTTTAAAATGTTAACTGAGCAACTGATAATCACTTTAGGTTTTCTAGCCAGCACATACAAGGATGTCTTCTGAAAAGCTCTGGCAACTTATTATTTTTATTCTATCTACAGCGCACTTTTGAGAAACTATTCCTTTAGGTAGAGAGAAGGACAATGTGATTTCTTTCACAGAATTCTGTCCTAACACCAAAAACAAATTCTGAACTCCTGCCAACCAGTTGAAATACAGAGCCCTCATTTCCGGATTCAATGTTCATAGTACCTAAGCACATAGTGAGAATTTAATAAAATGTTTTTGAACAGAATGAAATAGCCTCCTTTCCTGGTTGGGCACCATAACCAGCTATTTCAGAATCGTATCACCTCTTATCAACAACAACAAAATAAAGTAAAAAACAGGAATGATCCTGTTTTTAAATTTTTGCATGATACAGACTTGGCCCTTAATGGGAAAACCAAATACAAATGTTAACATGCCTCAAATTAATTTACAAACAATGCAATCTCAATTAGGGGCCAACTGCATTTTTACTAAGAACCTAAGAAAATTAAAGCCATTTGGAAAAAGTTAAGGAAAGACTGTCAAGGAAAATCCTCAACAAAGAATAGTACGGGGAAAGATTAGTGGCTAATAAAACCATAGGAAAACAAACATTAACCGTGCAACACTGGTGAAGGAAGGTGACAGATGAGGCAACGAGTGAGTATAGAAAACACACAGTCAGTTCTTCAAGTGGATGAGAAAGGGGTAACAGAACAATGGAAGAGGAATGGATGGATGCTTTGATGAAGAATGCAGAGGTAAGTGATTAGCAAGCTGAGGGTCTCACATCCTAAGTACACGCTCACATCACCTTTTCTGCTCAAAACCTTCCACACTGGCCAGCAGGGCTGAGCCTCTGGCTATTGTCTGGAGTTACCACTCTCCCTAATGAGCACCTTCTAGGCACCCAAGCAGCTCTCTTCCTCAAATACGCTAAGTGCCCGCCTACCCTGAGCTTTCACACTGGCTTCTCTGCTTTCACTGCTCTTCTGCTTGAATCCCTCACCAGGGCTCCCTCCCATCCTCGGTCTGGCTCTCTGCTCAAGGTCACTTCAGAGCGACCTTCCCTTCCCTCCCTGCTTCCCAAAACATCAGCCCCACTGACTCACCCTCTATTCCCTCTGGCCTGTTTTATTTTTCCGCACATCACTACCCGACATTGAACGTATTTTTTGCTTTGTCTGTCTCCTCCCACCAGAACACAAGCTCCAAGTGGTGGAGACAGAGTTTGTTCACTTTTGGGTCGCCAGTAACTAGCACAAGCAGAGGCTGGGCATGTGCTGAATAGACGTGCCACAGACACACTAGGGGAGAACAGAATCGGATATGCCCTAACTGCTGCCTAAGCTTAGTGGTTTTAGAAGAAATCAAAGAGGAGGACCAACAAGTTTGACTTAAAACATCTTTGTTTTAAGAGACTTGGAAAATTTAGTCATAAAAAATATAGAAATTATCATTGTTCTTATCACTGAAGGTTTGGAGGCATGGAGCACATTATACCCACATAAAATACTATGCAGAAGGCAAGCTATGAAGATCATGCTTCCAAGAACAACATGGAAAACTGCTGATGCTTAATATAAGTAGGATTTTAATATGTCAACTCTATTTACAACCCATAAACTGGAAAGAATGGTAGATACTCTCTTAGGTGTTTGCCGGCCCACACTTATCACCATCCTCTGGGCACCCTCTGCCCTTTCTACACCCCCCAAGGGAAGACCCCAGCCACCACGTTTGTACCTCCACCCCAACTCCTATTGACTGTACCAATGGTGGGCACCCAACACAAGCGGGCGCCATCACACTGCCTCCCACTTAAAACTGAGGTTAACGGACAATGATCCACTGAATGTAGCTACCAGGCAGCCATCGTCCCTCCTGTACGCTGGAAAACAAAAGAGCTCATCTGCTAAGAGACAGAAATGAGGGACCACACAGTGAAGAGACACACACATACAATGAGTGGCATCCCCCTTGGGGCCTAACAGCATCCTGTTTCCTGATTCCATCCCTTCTGATGGTGAACAGCATTTCCTGTTTTGAAATACAGAGAGATACCTCTGTATTCTTATATTAATAATATATGATCCTTCTTTCACTTACAGTCTCGAGTTGGTATCTATTATTTTAAATTTTAAAAATCTAGTCTACCATAGAACGGCAACTAACACCTAAATCTTTGGATGTTTGGGGAGAGGTGATTATACTTTTTCAGTGTCTTCATTTTTCCTTACTGTGGCCACAAAAAAGAAGCATGTTTTGAAACTTTAAAAAATGCTCAAAAATAGGTATGAGAATAAATCCGAATGGTATATAATATGCCAAAATACCAGAGGCTGTATTGGAGTAATTTATGTTCTTTCTCTATTTTTAAAACTTCCTAAAATGCAGACACTATTAACTCTTATTTTTTAAAAAAATAATTTTTTTAAAAAACATTTTTTTTTTTTTTTACTCTTATAGTAAGAAAAAAATGCTTTCTCAGAAAGCACCATCTTAACTTTTATCAAGAACACATTAACATCTTTTAACAGGCATGTTGAACTTTCCAAATATCTGTATCCACCTTCCATTACTTTTAGAAGTTTACCCTTCAATCATTCTGTAAACTGCTACTAACTTTCAAAGGTAATCATGATGATTCTTCCCCACTTCCAGCTTTATTATTTTATCATTTTTTTGATGACACAAATTGGTAGTATCATCATTCTCAAGCGTGTATTTCCACTTTTATTATATAGGAATGTACCCATAAAGTGCTTTTTTAAAATTTTTTTCTTTTTGTCTATTTATTTGGCTGCACTGGGTCTTAGTGGACTCTTAGCTGTGGCATGCAGGATCTAATTTCCCACCCAGGGATCGAACCTCGGCCCCCTACATTGGGACCACAGAGAGTCATAGCCACTAGACCACCAGGGAAGTCCCCCATGAAGTGCTTTTACGTGTTCAGTATGGTGTTAATATTGAAATAATGGCTTATCTATTATGCTACAACTTCCTTTCTTTGCTCATTGTTTTATTTATCCACATTGATATAAGTAGCCCCTGTTCTCTTGATTTTAGTATTACTGCAAGTATTAAAGCAAACCTCAGCTGATTTGAGCTATTAGGATTATGTCTACCTTTTTAATATTTTAGATAGAGCTGAAGTAAACATCATGGTACACACTCCCTGTATTTATGTGAATGACCTTTTTTCATGGAAATGAATTTTAAGTTCTATACCTCTATATGGATCTTTTAGTAATGTGATTTTTGCCATCTGTGTATCTTTGGTGAAATGGCTGAAACTTTTCAGAATTGGGTTATCTTCCTCTTAGAGTTATAAAGGTTCTGTATATATCCTAGATAGAGGTTCATTGTTGTATATGCTTTGCCAATATTTCCTCCCATAACTTGCATTTTCATAACAGTGCCTAGTGAAGAGGAAAATGTTCTAATTTTGACAAAGTCCAATTTATCAATATTTTATCACTCATCTTTTGTGTGTCATATTTAAGAAATCTTTGCAAAACCCAAGATAACTAAGACTTTCTCCTGCATTTTGTTCTACAGTTTTATGGTTTCAACTCTTATGTTCATTTCCTTGATCCATCTAGATCTAACTTTTACACATGATCCCCAAATTTGTATCTCTACCCAGACCCCTCCCACCTAGACTCAAAGTTTTTTTTCCAACTCTATCCTGTGCATCACATGATAGTATTTCAAAATTGTAATGTCTTAAAAACCAAGCCCCTAATTCTTAGCATCTGCTCACCTGCCCCTCCTACAGTCTTCCCCTTCTCAGGAACTGTAAATTCCAGTCCTCCAGGTCCACAAAAGGGATGTGGAGCAGTCCTACTGGGATGTCCCTCCACTGAATACCCAAGACACACTCTGCAGCTTCTCTTAAGGTTACCCAACTCTGTCATCGACACTGTCCTGGGTGTATAGTCTATCCTCCTTATTTGAGAACTCCACATTTAAAAACTTGCCTATTGTTAAAATTTACTTTAATCACCAATCAATACTCATGGCAATTTTCTGGTCATTCACAGACACATCCAGATTAATAAAAAATTGGGGTCTTCTTCCCACCTCTCCATGTTTCTACCCATCATGAACCCTGTACATTTGCCGTTTTACTGCCTTTTTTCATACACAAACTAGGTGCCTTCAAAGGCTGATTAAATAAACTTTTAAGAGAAAAAAAAATTTGAGTCTTCTGATGCACTAGTTCCCTGAAGTGGAAAGGCTGATGCTCTGCCCTTTTGTCTCAGCTCTCAGACTGTAAACAAGGGTCCTCGTCACAGTCTACCTAGGGCCGCACTTTTCACCTTTCTTGCTTCTTGTTTCTGGTGATTTCACTGCTGAAACTGGCCCCCAAGCATGGTGATGAAGTGCTGTCTAGTGCTCATAAGCTCAAGAAGCCTCTGATGTGCCTTCCAGATAGAATACATGTTACAGGATCTTAGTTCAGGCTTGAGATATGATGTTCCTGGTAGTGAGCTCAGTGTTAACCATCAATAATATACATTAAATAAGGTGTTTTTACACAGAGGCTCACATAAAACAAGGTTATGTGTGATCTGTGGATGGGATGCTGTGACCAAAGGCTCATAGGAGCCTCACACTGTATTCCTCTTATGAGCAATGGTTCAGTATCCACTAATTCAGAGGTCCCAGCAACATTGTATAATAGAACAAAATTACCACAAATAACAAGAACCTATATTTTTGGGCTCCAAAATCACTGCAGATGGTGACTGCAGCCATGAAATTAAAAGACGCTTACTCCTGGGAAGGAAAGTTATGACCAACCTAGAGAGCATATTAAAACGCAGAGACATTACTTTGCCAAGGTCCGTCTAGTCAAGGCTATGGTTTTTCCAGTAGTCATGTATAGATGTGAGAGTTGGACTGTGAAGAAAGCTGAGCACTGAAAACTGATGCTTTTGAACTGTGGTGTTGGAGAAGACTCTTGAGAGTCCCTTGGACTGCAAGGAGATCCAATTAGTCCATTCTAAAGGAGATCAGTCCTGGGTGTTCATTGGAAGGACTGATGTTGAGGCTGAAACTCCAATACTCTGGGCGATGAGTTGACTCATTGGAAAAGACCCTGATGCTGGGAAGGATTGAGGGCAGGAGGAGAAGGGGACTACAGAGGATGAGATGGCTGGATGGCATCACTGACTCAATGGACATGACTTTGTGTAGACTCTGGAGTTGGTTATGGACAGGGAGGCCTGGCGTGCTGCAATTCATGGGGTTGCAAGGAGTCAGACACGACTGAGCGACTGAACTGAACTGTACATTTCCTCCCCTTGAGGGTAGGAATCAGATTTTAAGCCATCTTTAGTGCCTCAGGTGAAACAGGCATTATTAAACATTTAGGTCTTAACTGGGAAGTAAATCAATACATTTTTTCTTTTGTATAAATGCCTTGACCTCAAAATTAAACAGTTTAACACAGGCTGGATACTAAAACGAAACGCTTTTTTTTATAACTTCAAAATGACCATCAATGGCTATCACCAACATGCTTACCATTCTTGTTCTTCAGATTAGGATCTGCTCCACTTTTTAGAAGCTTTAAGGCACATTGTTTATGAGCCCGGTAAGCGGCACAATGCAAGGGCGTATTGCCTAACTGATCCGAGCAGTTAACATCAGGAGGATTCGGCCGGTTGAGCTAACAATTGAAGAAATGCAATGTGAATTATATGCCGAAGACAGACTTTCTCCCGTAAAACCACATAACGGATAATTCAGGTGGACCCTCCCGCTCCGGAGCCTGGGCAGCTGGGCTCCGTAGCATCTTGACTGTCAGAGGCTTCCTGCTCGGAAAAGCAGTGAACCCACATCACCCTGCACGCTCCCCTCAAGCTGCCATGGGGTCTCAGGTCCCACACTTCCCTGGCGACAGACACCACACACCAAGCTGGGGCACTGGGATTCCACGAAGATCCACACGCTCCTACCAGTCTTGCAATTCACACTTGTGACAACAGAATTACAAACTGGTCTACCAGAGACAGCCATTCAGAAGAGTTAAAATCATAAATGTTAAATGTGTAAATGTTAAAGGGCTACTGAATTTGTTGTTCCCGGTTGACTCCTTTAAAAACAATTCTTTACAGTCTCCATTTCAGAACGTTTAAAAAACGTTTTAGGCCCCATACTTGGAAACCAGACAAGTCTTTTCAAACAAGCTAAAATAACTTTAAGGCAAACAGCCGTGCTTCAGTTGTGAATTTAGAACGCATTCAGAGTTTTGTGTTTAATGAGACTATTTTCAGGAAATGGAAACTGGAAAGTAGGTCTCCTAAGGACAAAAAAGTAAAATGGGTAAAGTTTTCAGCCTGGTCTAACATGATATAAATATTTCAAAACTAATGTCCCTTGTCTGTATGTTAATTTCTGGAAGTATAACATACCTTTCAGAAGTAATTACTCATCAAAATTAGAGAAAGATATTCCTTTATAAGATTCTATACATTACACGTCAATTTTAAATTGGCTTAATCATTAAAAAAAAAACTATCCTTACATTAAATGTTTACCATGAAAAAGCAGATTCTTAAGCATTAGGTTTTCAGTAGAAAGTGTGGAAGTAAATCAGAGAAAAATACCATCATGTAAAATGAATCCTGCTTAAAGTATCACCAGACTGTGTTTTTAGATATTTAAGGACTTCTGTTCTATTACTCTGATCTCGAGTATTTTGGTCCCACAGTTTGACTACGTTATGAACTCAACATAAGATCGAAAATTTCCCGCAGCGTAAAGAAATAACACATTTTGTTTTTTACCAGAGCTGTAAGTTCTGCTGTTCTGCCTTCTCTTGCTGCTGCTAAAAGTAATTCTTCAAGCTTTCTTTGCTGAGTCCTTTCTACAGCTGCAAAAGGAAAGGTACATATTACTCCTAGGCTGGATCCTATTAGCAAATTTATCACAGAGATGTATAAAGAATAAAGGGATAGTGGTGAGAAAAGTCACAATGTTTTGAATTGTAATTCAAATGCTGTGAGACTTGATTATTATTCTCACTGCCTTAGACTTTAGATTACAGAGCTGAACTTCCCTCATGTTCAGATGAATTTATGTTTTCAATTCAGAGGTCTTTAAGTATGTTACTCACTATAATACCCATCACAGATAATTAAGAATTAATTTTTATGCTGAAATATTATTATTTATGTGCCGTGGAAAGACAGATTAAGTGGGGAGAGGGGCTCATATCTTCCAGAACTTTAGAATGTGAAAAGTAATAATAAGAAATAATGTTAGTAGGAAGACATTATTGTTGTTGTTCGGTGGTTAAGTCATGTCCAACTCTTTGCAACCCCATGGACTGCACCAAGCCAGGCTTTCCTGTCCTTCACTGTCTCCTGGAGTTTGCTCATACTCATGTCCACTAAGACATACAAACCATATCAATATATTTAGGTTTATATATAAAGTCCATATTTTTATAAGAATATTTTATGTCCTTAACAAATACTATAGCATTTACTACATGCCAAATACCTTTCAAAACACTTAAAAAATATTAACTCACTAAATCTGTGTAGCTACTCTTTGAAGCATTACTGTTTTGCCAATTTTATAGGTGAAGAAACTGAGGCAGAAACTTAACCTAAGGAACTTAACCTAAGTCACAGTCAGGACATGGAGGAGCTGGGACTTGAACTTGGGCAGGTGGGTTTCAGGGTACCTGCTCTTACCGTTACTCTGTGCTGCTCTTGCAGGGAATGAGAGCAATCTGGTTTAAGAGTGGAATATGTAATAAGGTCTCATTTCTACTATATCTGAGTTCTGTTTTGGCTTTCAGAAAAGAAGCAATTTCATAGAAAGGTTAGCAATAATCCCCCTTAAAATATGTGTATAATGTCCTCTGCAAAGGCTACAGGGGAGGAATATAAAAGTTTCCCAGGTCTTCCTCAGAAATAATGAGCATTTATTAATAGTTAGCAATTACTATGCACTAACAGTTGTTCAAGACACGATGCATGCCCCTGCATTTCAACTACAGGAAACACAAAGCTTGAATACTGGAATAGTTGGAACCAGTTTAGCTTTGTCTGAAGAACTAACCTTGCTATATACCAGCATCTGCTATTCTCACATTTTTATTTCCACACCCAGATCCCCTCCCTTTCCATCTTGGAAGAAGGCTGCCAGGCCTCCACACAGGCTCCTGGTACTGCCTTCTTTCGCTGGAACTGATGCTCTTCCGCCTTTCTTCTCCCTGGTTCTACAGCCACCGGTCTGCGAGCTTTTGAGAACAGTCCCTAGCCTTCCCTACATACCTCTGCTGCTGCATGTATTTCCCGGAGCTGCACTTTATCCCCACAGTCATGCCTGAAGGCAGGCACCTATTCTTACTCTTCTGTATATCCTAGGCACTTACGACAGCATCTGACACAGTGCACACTTAGCCAATAAACAGTCTCTGAATACTCAGACAATGCTTAATAATGATCATTCCAGACTTTAAGGAAGGGTCATTATGTTTCCCTACGATTTCTCTCTAGATTGTCTAGGCTCATAAGTGAAGGAAAACAGGATCTAGAAGTGAAAACTCTGCTTATGTTCCTGTCCTATATTCATTCTGGACACTGAAAAAAAAAAAGACTGTTGGTCTAGCCAACAAAAACAAGTACTCCAGTTTAAGGGACTTAAAGTTTCTAGAGTGCCAGTAATATTCTATTCCTTGATGTGGGTGCTGTTTACATGGACATGTTCCCTTGTGAAAACAGCAAGCCATACATTATTAATGTGTACTTTTATCTATATATTTTATACCTCAAAAATGCTTTTAAAGACAATACTCTACCCCCCAAGTAATTTTTCCTTTAAATTTTAAATGTTATATGACTGTAAACTAGCTCTTTTCCACCAGAATTCAGAGTTAGGGAAGACCACAAAGATCATGAAACCTAACTCCATTCTGACAAGACACTCACATACATGCCCAGGGTAGGTTAAATAGCAGTACACCTGAAATGCAGGTGAGAAACTAGCAAATATACTTCATTAACAACAGAAAATCACCATTTTGCAATTTCTATAGTAATGAGTGATTCGGGCAAGAATTATCAATGAACACTAAAATCACAGATTTGAAGTTTGTCGGTAATCAGGATATTTACCATGGTCTCAATTTTTCTCCCCAAGGATTATTTACCAATTACAAAAGTGGGACTATGTACTAAGTACCTTTACAGTGGACTACTAGTGATCAGAGATAATTTCACCAAGAGTAGAACAAAATGACATCAAGTACCTAAAACGATGCATTGGTATAAAGCATAAAACCTCATCCTATGCCAACTACAACCTACGTCAAGAACGGATAGCCTGAATCTAATTTATATGAGAAGAGAAAAGCCCAAATTGAGGGGCACTCTATAACAGTAATATTATGATATTGATGTTAAACCTCATGAAGTTGATCATTATATAAGGAAATATCCTTGTTCTTGAGACATACATACTGAAGTATTTAGGGCTAAAGTATCATGTGTGTAAATTACTCCCTTACAGTGTAGGAAAAACATTAAAAGTACGTAAGAACATTAAATAATATAAACCAGATGTAGCAAAACGTTAACAACTGGTGACTAAGTGCAGATGTACAAGTGTTTGTTGTACTATTCTTCAAACCTTCCTATAGGTTAGGTATTTCTCTAAATAAAAAAAGTCAAATGATATGAAGAAGGTACTGGAGTCCTCTCTAGTGCCTGAGAAGTAGTAATCTATCCTCTCCCAGGATTAGAAGTGTTTGGGAAGCTCACTACATCTTTTAAGGCAACCCAGGCCACTATTACAATAGACTGGACCCAAAGATAAACTCCCTGGCACTCCATTAACTAGACTATCAGCTGGCCCTGGTCAGCCTCAAATAAGAATATCCATCTTCCAATGTAACAGCCCTTGAAGTACTTGAGTATGATTGTTGTATCTACTACAGTCTGTCCTTCTGGGGTGAAACATTTCTTATCTCTATATGCAAACCTATGATAGGGTTTCTGGCCTCCCTGGGTGTGGTCTTGGTGGGTTGTGGATGCACTCCCTGTAGTCTGATCCATTTATCATGTTATCCAGAAATGATATCATACCTGGCTAAGGGGATCAGAGCAAAATCTCTCAATTTCTACTTCCACTTCCCCAGCCAGGATCATACTGTAGCTGATAGATCATAGAGCCCATCAAGTCAACCAAACTCTTGCCCTTAACACAGCTGGGTTGTGAGGGTGTGACGTCGGGTGCTTAGAGCATGTCTTTACAACTAGCCCCATTAAATGTCAACTTGCCACGCAAACCCAGCATCCCAGTCCATCAGTTCTGGGTTCTCATCTCATTGCAAACAAAATGACAGAACAGTCATTACAAACACTTATTACAAACAGACAGTACTTCATCCTCCCAATCAGATCACAATTTATTAAATGGCAGGGATCACATCTAGCATGTTCAATCTCCCCCAAAATCACATAATACCAAGCCTTACAGAAGATGTCATGTGTTGATTTCTTTATTAAAAACGAAAGGGTTCATTTTAAATGCAAGAGCGAATAGAAATACTGCCCTAAAAGGTGTCTGACAAGCAGACATTATCTTATAACTAGAGAAACAAGGGAGATTTTAGGTTTCAAGGCCAACTGGAAAGTAATAAAAAGCAAGACTGTGCTTTGTACATAGATAAAAATACTACTAATAAATAAGGCAATGCCCTTCAAATGAAACATTTTCATGCCCTCCTCTAAACTGCAAAGGAAAGAACAAAAGATGTGTGTGAAACTGCAACTTAAAATTCAATACCTTTTTTCATAAGGGAGTAAATAAGAAATCTTCCTTTCTCTCCTACAGAAATACTACCACAAAATAATTACAGCCAAAACCCTGGATATTTGGGTAACAATCCTAACAAACGAAGCTTCCTGATCTAAGCTTTGAAATATTTTTGTCTTAAACTATTTTTAGAGAAATCCCTCCTATGTCTTCTTAAATGTAATTGAATCTTTGAAGTTCATCCAGCAATGAAGCTGATCCATGAAGAAGTTACTGTGGCCGTTGTGTTACAATGATGCTCTCAGGATAACAGAGCGGCCAGAGCTCTCTTTGTCAGAATCACATGACTCCCAGGAACCACACACTTCCAGTTTCCCTGTTCTGTGCTCCTGTATTCCTTCATTATCACACTTTTGCAGCCTTTCAGCTGTACTCTCTCATGTCGCTAATTTTTACTTTTAATTATGCTGGAGACTGAATTTTTAAAACTTGCCATAATGTTATATAAAGTAAGAATTCAAAAGCTCTGAGGAAGCTCTCAGACAGTTTTACATCCAATCGATGACTCTCAAATTACACTATCTTTGGGGCACAGGCTCAGTGTCATCTATTTTGGCATTTCAGAAGCCATTTTCTACTTATATCCTGGGCCATGGCTATAATGAAGATAAATGCTGTCTAGAGTAAGATCCGTAATATTTACCTTCAAGCATGTTTCTGATTTCTTTGTCATGAGTGACCTCCTTTGCCGTCTGTCCATTTCCATTAACAACAGTAGTATCAGCGTTGTGCTCTAAAAGAAGCATTACCAACTCCTAAAACAGCAGAGAAATTATTTTTAGCTGTTATTAAACTAAAACTTTATTGTACTATAGCCCTTATTCAAGTTTCTAATTACTACTGAATGTTTACAATAGAAACAATGACTATGTAGGAATCTTTAAAGCCCTTCAGCTGTTTAAATTAAATGACTACTAAGTAAGCATCATAAATGGAATACTCTACAGCTCAACTAATTGTGATAACTGATGACTGCCTACACAGTTGCCAATCTCCAATTAACACAGACCACTTCTGTAATTGATTTTTAAAGTAAATTATCTGGTTGTTTTACCAAATTGATTCATGTGGTCACACTAAATATGAGTTAACAAAGCTATTACTTGAAGTAGTAATTTAAATTAGATAATTAGAGCAGACAATACATTCATTTAACATTATTCCAAGGTCTGTTGAAAAAGAATAAATTTTTCAGCAGACTTAGATCTTTTAAAAATTAATTTTTAAGGTTTATAAGAAACAAGACATAATTTTCTGAAGTGATATAGACTGATGGGATACAACACTAACAAAGGGATGGGTTATAATGAAGCAAATGACCTCCTGAAGTCATTCAACAACGGAGTATCAGCTACATCCTTCATATTTACTCTAAGTGGCTAACAGCTCTCTTAGGAATTTGAAACTAATCAGCCCAGTATCATTGGTTCAGTTATATAACTTAAGACAGTACAGGTGGATGAGCGTGCAAGAGATTTACAGGAAACTATTAGAGATTTGCTGTTTAATTTCACCAGGGTGTGTAGCACTCAGGCAGGGGATGTGGTAACACTTGCTCATTAGTTCTACAGGAAGACAGGATGAAACACAGTGCTACTCTAACCTCTAGGTTGACAGTACACTGATACCGGTGGGAATTGATATTCTGTGTCATTACATGTTATGTTTTCCTATGAGTTTCCTTTTTCCACTGGGCCATACAATTTTTACCATTCTTTAAAAAGAATTTTTTGCAGTTTAAAAAAAATCTTAAATATACATGCAAACACAGACAGGAAGAAGAAAACAAAATACTTGTTGTCCTGGTCACTCCATGGCCACCATAAACATTTTGGCAGGTGTCTAATCATTTTTCCCATGTATAAGTTTGAGATTTTTCAAAAAATATATAATTTTTTTGTATAACACAATTAAGTTATACTCCACTTGCCTAATATATCATTTTCTAGGCTATTATAGTGTTCATGAACATACTTTTCACTAAATATTCTATAAAATGTACTACCACATTTTACAAATAGAAAAATTGCTAAGAAGTGTAATATGTTAGTAAATTCTTATAAAATATCTTCGCATTTCCTATCTTTTTAAAGAAAAGATCTTAGGAGAAGAGTTTTCATGCTTCATACAGAGAGTTCGTATTAGTAAAGAAAGTAGAACATAGAATGATAGAAAATATTTATAAATCATATCTGAAAAGGAAACTGCATGCAAGATATATGAACAACTTTTTACAACTAAACAATAAAAAGATAATCCAATTAAAAAATGGGCAAAGATAAAATGAACAATCAGAAAATTAAGAAAAACTATTCCATTTACAATGGCATCGAAAAGAATAAAATGCTTTGATGTAAACTTAAGCATGGAGATGAAAGATTTGTACACTAAAACTACAAAATATAGCTGAAAGAACTTAAAGACATAACTAAGTGAGAAGACATCTAGGAGTCATGAATGGGAAGACAATATTGTTGAGATGTGAGCACTACCCAAAGCAATCCACAGATTCAACGCAATCCCTATCAAATCCC
This sequence comes from Cephalophus harveyi, assembly GCA_006410635.1. Taxonomy (NCBI): domain Eukaryota; kingdom Metazoa; phylum Chordata; class Mammalia; order Artiodactyla; family Bovidae; genus Cephalophus; species Cephalophus harveyi. The sequence goes on from SJYT01032779.1 coordinate 29,274, forward strand.
AATGATGTTTTTTTTGTCCAGAAACAGAAAATTCCACCCTAAAATTCACATGGAATCTCAAGAGACTCCAAATCACCAAAACAATACTGAAAAAGAACAAAGTCACCCTTCCAGATTTCAAAATTTACCTCCAAGCTGATCAAAGTAATCAAGACAGTGCTATAATGACATAAAGACAGACATGTAGACCAATGGAAGAGACACTGTCCAGAAATAAACTCTCATATGTGTGTTCAAATGATTTTCGACAAGGGTGCCAAAACCATTCAAAGGGAAAAGGACAGTCTCTTCAACAAATGGTGCTGGGAAAAACTGGATAGTCACATGTGAAAAAATAAAACTGGACCCGCATACTTTACACCACATACAAAAATTAAAAGAAAATGGATGAAAGATTTAGTGGAAAACTTAAAACAAAAACTTAGAAGAGAATATAAGAGGAAGCTACATGACATTAGATTTAGCAATGATTTTTTGGATACAACACCAAAAACATAGATTAAAAAAAAATAAACTGGACTAAATCAAAATTAAAAAATTTCTACAACAAACAGCAGTATCAAGACCGTGAAAAAGCAATCCAGAGTGGGAGAAAGTATTTGAAAATCATGTATCTGATCTAGGATTTATATCTAGAATATGTAAATAACTCCTAAATAACGCAACACCAACCAACCAATCGATTTTAAAAATAAGCAAAGAATTTGAAAAGGTCACATACTGTATGATTTCAACTACATGACATTTGGGAAAAGCCAGAACTATGGAGACAAGAGAAAGATCAGTGGCTGCCAGGGGTTGGAGTAGGAGGAGGGATGAACAAGGATTTTTAGGGCAGTTAAAACACTGTAATGATAGTTTTTTTTCTCGGTGCACATACAACAAGAGCGAACCCTAAAGTAAACTACAGACTTTGGGTGGTTGCAATGTGTTAGTGTAGGGTCATAACTTGCTTTAAGGGAAAAAAGAACAAGGACCACACGGGTGAGGAATGTTTACAATGGGATGCATATTTATAAGCACAATATACATGAGAAATCTGTATCTTCCTCTCAATCTTGCTGTGAGCCTGAAACTACTCTACAAATTTGTCTTTAAAATTAAATAAATAAATATATGGGCAATGGATTCAACAGACATTTTTCCAAAGAAAAATGGCCAGTAAGTATGTGAACAGATGCTCGATAAATCATTATGGAAATGCAAATCAAAACCAAATGAGATACCATTTCACAACTGTTAGGATGCCTAAAATTAAGACTGACAACAACAAGTGCAATGAGGATGTGGAGAAAATGAAACCTTCACACAAGGCCAATGGCAAAGTAAAATGGTGTATAGCTGCTTTGGAAATCAGTTTGGCAGCTCAGCAAAATACTCAACATAGAAATACCACGTGGTATGGCAATTCCACTCCTAGGTAAAGACACAAGAGAAATGAAAATAAATGTCCATGACAAAAATCTTGCACATGAATGTTCAAAGAATATTCATAATATCCAAAAATTGGAAACAACCCAAATGTCCATCAGCTGATGGTGGGATAAATTAAGTGTTGTTCCATACAATGGAAAGCTATGCTTAGTCGCTCAGTCACAGCTGACTCTTTGCGACCCCTGGACTATAGCCTACCAGGTTCCTCTGTCCATGGGGATTCTCCGGGCAAGAATACTGGAGTGGGTTGCCATGCCCTCCTCCAGGGAATCTTCCCGACCCAGGGATCAAACTCAAGTCTCCCACATTGCAAGCAGATTCTTTACCATCTGAGCCACCAGGGAAGCCCAAGAATACTGGAATGGTAGCCTATCCCTTTTCCAGGGGACCTTCCCCACCCAGGAATCAAACGAGGGTCTCCTGCATTGCAGGCAGATTCTTTACCAGCTGAGCTACCAGGGAAGCCATTACAATGGAATATTATGTGGCAATAAAAAATGAAGTACTGATATACATTATAATCATGGATAAGGCTTGAAAACATTATGCTCAATAAAAGAAGCCAGTCACAGAAAATCATGTGTTACATGCTTCCATTAATGTTAAATGTGTAGAATGCACAAATCTAAAGAGCCAGTAAATTAGTGGTTGCCAGAGCCTCGGGAGAAGGGGTAACAGAATAAGAGCTCATAAGTACAAGATTTCTTTTTGGGGTAATCCAAATGTTCTAAAACTGATTTGTGTTAATGGTTGCACACGTCTGTCAACATACCTGAATCACTGAATTGTATATGGGTGACCTGTAAAGTACATGAAATAGACCACAATCATGTGCCTATAGAAAGAGAGTAGAGATTATTCAAGCTGGGTACCACATGGCACATTCAAGTTAATAAATGTTATTTCTCAATCCAGCTCATCTAATTGTTTCATACAATCTCTGTAATTGCACCAGTGTTCTAGTAATTAATTGCCCCAATTTTCAAGAAAAGTATAAGAACTAATGTGGTGGACTTCCTGTTCAGTTCAGTCGCTCAGTCATGTCCGACTCTTTGCGACCCCATGAATCGCAGCATGCCAGGCCTCCCTGTCCATCACCATCTCCCGGAGTTCACTCAGACTCAGGTCCATCGAGTCTGTGATGCCATCCAGCCATCTCATCCTCGGTCGTCCCCTTCTCCTCCTGCCCCCAATCCCTCCCAGCATCAGAGTCTTTTCCAATGAGTCAACTCTTCGCATGAGGTGGCCAAAGTACTGGAGTTTCAGCTTTA
>SJYT01032779.1:32110-127696 GCA_006410635.1 Cephalophus harveyi
TTCAGCTTTAGCATCATTCCTTCCAAAGAAATCCCAGGGCTGATCTCCTTCAGAATGGACTGGTTGGATCTCCTTGCAGTCCAAGGGACTCTCAAGAGTCTTCTCCAACACCACAGTTCAAAAGCATCAATTCTTCAGCACTCAGCCTTCTTCACAGTCCAACTCTCACATCCATACATGACCACAGGAAAAACCATAGCCTTGACTAGACAGACCTTAGTCGGCAAAGTAATGTCTCTGCTTTTGAATATGCTATCTAGGTTGGTCATAACTTTTCTTCTGAGGAGTAAGCGTCTTTTAAATTTCATGGCTGCTGTCACCATCTGCAGTGAGGACTTCCTGTTAGGGAAATTAAAATGGAAGAAGTCTTGTTCAGGCTTCAGAAGCAGGCGAGAAGACCTCTGACCTTGCTTCTGACCTGCCTGAGCACTGCCTGTGTTCTCTACCTCCCAAAAGCACAGCTAGTCAGGCAGCACTTTAAATAAGCAAGGTAGTGGGGTCTTGGAATTGAGTCCCTAGAGGCCTGCCAGCTGGGGTTTAATGATATCCTGTGACTCACACTTCAGTTCAGTCGCTCAGTCATGTCCAACTGTTTGTGACCCCATGGACTGCAGCATACCAGGCTTCCCTGTCTATCACCAACTCCTGCTGGAGCTTGCTCAAACTCATGTCCATTGAGTCGGTGATGCCATCCAACCATCTCATCCTCTGTCATTCCCTTCTCCTCCTGCCATCAATCTTTCCTAGCACCAGGGTCTTTTCCACTGAGTCGGTTCTTCACATCAGGTTGCCAAAGTACTGAAGTTTCAGCTTTAGCATCAGTCCTTCCAATGAATATTAAGGACTGATTTCCTTTAGGATTGACAGGTTGGATCTCCTTGCTCTCCAAGGGACTCTCAAGGGTCTTCTCCAACACCACAGTTCAAAAGCATCAATTATTCTGCACTCAGCTTTCTTTACATTCCAACTCTCACATCCATACATGACCCCTGGAAAAACCATAGCCTTGACTAGACGGACCTCTGTCAGCAAAGTAACATCTCTGCTTTTTAATATACTGTCTAGGTTGGCCATAGCTTTCCTTCCAAGGAGCAAGTGTCTTTTAATTTCACGGCTGCAGTCACCATCTACAGTGATTTTCGAACCTCCAAAAATAAAGTCTCTCTCTGTTTTCATTGTTTCCCCATCTATTTGCCAGGAACTGATGGGACCAGATGCCATGATCTTCGTTTTCTGAATGTTGAGCTTTAAGCCAACTTTTTCACTTTCCTCTTGCACTTTCATCAAGAGGCTCTTTAGTTCTACTTCACTTTCTGCCATAAGGGTGGTGTCATCGGCATATCTGAGGTTATTGATATTTCTCCCGGTAATCTTGACTCCAGCTTGTGCTTCATCCAGCCTGGAATTTCACCTGATGTACTCTGCATATAAGTTAAATAAGCAGGGTGACAATATGCAGCTTTGACATACTCCTTTTCCTATTTGGAAGCAGTCTGTTGTTCATGTCCAGTTCTAACTGTTCCTTCTCGACCTGCATACAGATTTCTCAGGAGGCAGGTCAGGTGGTCTGGTATTTCCATCTCTTGAAGAATTTTCCAGTTTGTTGTGATCCACCCAGTCAAAGGTTTGGCATAGTCAATAAAGCAGAAGTAGATTTTTTCTGTAACTCTTGCTTTTTCAATGATCCGATGGATGTTGGCAATTTGATCTCTGGTTCCTCTATCTTTTCTAAAACCACCTTGAACATCTGGAAGTTCACAGTTCACAGACTGTTGAAGCCTGGCTTGGAGAATTTTGAGCATTACTTTGCTAGTGTGTGAGATGACTGCAATTGTGCAGTAGCTTGAACATTCTCTGGCATTGCCTTTCCTTGGGATTGGAATGAAAGCTGACCTTTTCCAGTCCTGTGGCTACTGCTGAGTTTTCCAAATTTGCTGGCGTATTGAGTGCAGCACTTTAACAGCATCATCTTAACTCATAAGATAAAATGAACAGCATTGTAAAAAGGTTACAGTAAAACCAGAGCTACATTTTTGCATGCAAATTGATGGTGATATCAGTTTGTGGCCTGAGATTATAAGCAGGAACCCCAGAAACTACAATCTGAAGTCTCACGTGTCGAGTGGAAACACTGCTCAAGACCTCTTCCCAGTTAGGACTCTAGACTGCTGTTCCTCAGGGCTCCCGAGCATGCGGTCTAAGCCTGGATGCTGGTCAGCCCAATTTGGTGATGCACATGCTGTTACTCTTCTCTCTTGTTTCTATTTCTCTTTTAATGACTGTATATTGAAATTAAGTTATATAATCCTCTATTAAATACTGAAATTGTTTATTTGGGTGTAATGAGTGGTTTCTTTTGTTAATGACTCCTTCAAACCTGAAACAAAAGTAAAACTTTCAGGAATGGAGAAACAGACATAGAGAACAGGCCTATGGATGAGGCGGGGGACAGTGGGGGGTGAGGTGGGAGAGGAAGGAGAGGGTGAGGTGTATGGAGAGAGTAACATGGAAACTTGCAGTACCATATGTCAAATAGATAGCCAATGGGAATTTGCTGTATGACTCAGGAAACTCAAACAGGGGCTCTGTGACAATCTAGAGGGGTGGGATGGGGCGGGAGGTTTGGGAGGGAGGGTACATGGGTGTACCTATGGCTGATTCTGGTTGATGTATGACAGAAACCCACAAAAATTTGCAAAGTAATTATTCTTCAATTAAAAAAAATAAAGTCAAAAGAAAACCTACTTCCCTGGTGGTCTAGCAGCTAAGATGCTATACTCCCAATGCAGGGGGATCCAGGTTTAATCACTGGTCAAGACAAGATTCCACATGTTACAACTAAGTATCTCACACTGTGACGAAATCCCTCATACCACAACTAAGACCCAGCACAGCCAAATTACTTAAGAACATTTTTAAAAAAAAAAAGAAATGGGGAGCCAGACTGATATAAATCCCCAAAGGGCTGGACTATGGAAAATGGGCAGAAGAAATGGTATGCACAGAGATAGACAGGTACCTTTAAGAAAACAGAATATGCTTCAATTAAGTGAAAACAGGCTACAAAGTAAATCACGGTAATGCAAAGGGTCGGAGCTGCTCCATGCAATCTCGGGGGTTTGGCAAGGGAAGCGACACCTTTGAAAGGGTTCAGAGGAATGAAATCAGACTGCAAGTTACAAAGAACACCTGACCACCCTGTGAAGAAGAGCAAACGTTCTCCGAGTGTGGTCCCCAGACCTGCAGTGTCTGCACGAACCATGAAACTGGCAGAAGTGCAAGTACTTAAGCCCCTCTCAGACCCACTGAATCAGAAATGCCAGGGATAAGACCCAGAAACTTGCAGGTTAAGAAGCCCTCCAGGTGAGAAACTCAAGTGCTCAGGCAGAAGTCATCAGAAGAGGTTTTTATTTAAATCACAATTAGAAAAAAGAAGGCAGCTTGGTGATTGGATTCTACTGCAGGGATGGGAATGAAACACCCCTAACAGAGAGGTCACCAGGGATTTTTAGTATCTCAGTGAGCAGAGGAAGTTTCAATTTTCTTCAAGGGTCTGCTGTAGCATTATTCTTACATTTAAGGAAAAGAAGTTTTTAAGCCAAACTGTGCTTCTCTATGCCAACACTAAAGACCATCCCGCCCTCTAACACTGTGTGTGCTCAGCTGTGTCTGACTCTCCACGACCCCATGGACTGCAGCCTGCCAGGCTCCTCTGTCCATGGGATTTTCCACTAAGAATACCAGAGTGGGTTGCCATTTCCTCCTCCAAGGGATCTTCCCTATCCAGGAACTGAACCCACATCTCTTTCATCTCCTGCACTGGACCTAACATTTTGTACAGATAGCAAAAGATTAGCTGTAATCTTCATCCCTCAGGATCTAGAATTCCTAATATAGTCCTGAGCAGTCTCTGATGCTTTTTCACAAAATTCTAGCTCCAACCACTGTTCCCTAACAAGTTTCCCTCGTGTCAGCTGAATATGTGGTTCTCTTCTGCACGGTCTGCCAACTCTCCACACTCATTAATTATTCAGTTAACATACTTAAGCTCTTACATTGTGCAAGGCCCTCCACACGTCAGGGAAAACATATTTGGATGATGAATACTGAAGGGATCCGAGAAAGAGAAAGGGCTGATGAAAATCAGAGCTGAGATTAGGATACTGACTGGAGCATTGCTGGACAGGGTGGAATTACAAGGTTGGAAAAAAAAAAAAGATTGGAAAAGGCACTGGGAAACAGGGCAGTCCAGGTAAAAAGCAATGAGCATGTTCTCAAGCAGTCAAGAAAAAAGAGAATTTAAAGTGACGAGTACTTCAATGACCAATACTAATACTGCATAAAGAACCTGTGTGAAGGAAGAGATATCCCATGATAGAACGTGAAATTCCAGATCCCTGAGCGGTGAGGAACCCAAACACACAGCGAAGACAGAAGACCTGGATGCCTGGAAAGAAGTATGAGGTCAAGATAGATTTCCAAATAATCCCCCAGGAGAAACGATGAAGCCTTAACTATGGATGGGTTTCTTAGGGGGACAGTTTAAAGAGGAAAGAGAAGAATGATTTTTAAAAAATCAGAGGAACACCTAAAATGAAAAGTAAGGAAAATGAGCAAACACAAACAGGTAGGAACCAGAAGGGCAATCAAGGATGCAGCAAGAGAAACAGACTTCACAGTGCCTTTTCCCAGAGGAGTGATCAGCTTTGTGAGAGCACAGCTCTGGAAAATACGGGATGAAACCTTAAAAATAGTGAATCGCTGAGACTTCCCTGGGGGTCCAGTGGTTAAGACTTCCTTCCCACACAGGGAGATAGGGTTTGATCCCTGATCAGGGAACTAGATCCCACACACCACAACTCAGAATTCACATGCTGCAACTAAGTCCCAGTACCGCCAAGTAATTAAATTAAAAAAAAAAATTTTTTTAAGAGTCAAAGGAAAATGCTGGAAATAAGAGAAAGAATGCCTTTAATGACCTCAGTGGACATCAGAACACAGTTGAGAAAACAATCAGTAAATCTGAAGACAGTGTTTGACTAATTTCTGTTGCCCTAAGAGAAAAAAGATGGTGTGGAGGGGGGAAGTAGTAGGAAGAGGGGAAAAGAAAGGAGAGAAAACACAGAACTGAGCACCCATGTCTGTGGACTGTACCCGTTTAACAAATGTATAGTAAGTTACTGAAGAATTTGCAGGAAGTAGTACTTTCTGAATCTAGCAAAAAAGAATAAAAAGGAAAAAAAGATGAGGAAAGCAGCATCTGCTACCATTTGCCCTGGTAACTCCAGGGCAATCTGCCTTCTGAAATGCCATATCCTGCTAACCATTTCCACAACTCTCTGCAGATCAGCCCTCTCGACCTTGACCCTCTGAACTCACTCATTCATTACCGTAACTACAGCCACCTTATTTCTGATGTTTAAGGGCCACCTCCAGGTCCCTACTGTTTGGGGGGCCTATCCCACTGCTACCAGTGAAGCAGATCTGCACAGGCATCTCCTTTTTCTTGGTGGCATGCAGGATTTTAGCAGTTCCCAGACCAGGGATGCAACCCACGCCCCGTCCAGTGGAAGCATGGCATCTTAACCACTGGATCACCAGGGAAGTTCCCCGCAATGCAATTTCCTAAAGGCAGCCCTGGACCTCAGAGGACATAGGAGCAGTTTCTCAGTGGTGCTGGGGCCTTTTCTGCCCACGATTTCTCAGTGTTTTGGTAGATGATGGATCTCCAGGCCCTCCCAGGGCACAAAGCTATCTGGTATGATCCATATTCAACTCAGCATGCCTGCTTATTTAAAACCTTCAATTACCTGCCATGGCATTTCTGGCATTTTGACCCCTATAATGGGGGCCATTGCTTTGTTCATGCAGCTAGGAGCCTTCCAGATACACCTCAACTTTTACCATCAAAAGAAATCAACAATGGTCAGAAGTCAAAGACAGATGCTCCAATAAAAGTCATGATACCTTGTCCAGCTGATTCAATTTCAGACTTAGAACTATGTTATCGAAGGAGAGGCCAGACCCTGGAAGCGAAGATTCTGCAGCCCCAAAGCAAATATTCAGTCATGAATCTCAGACCTTCCCAAAGGGACCAATGACCATTTACTCAAGTAACTGTATGCCAGGGAAATGGGAAAACCCCAACATTTCACAAGTTACTAAGTATAAGATGAGAGAGACTCGGCATTATTAGGCCCCTGTTAGACACAAGGCACACAGAGGAGTGAGATAATAAAAGACACCTGGGCCAGGTCCGCTTCAGAGTGTATGCACTGAGTCCACACACACATCCAGAGGACACTCTCCAGTCTCTAAATGTGTAATCGGAGCAGACATGTTAAGTTGTTGGCAAACGCTCACATCCCTTCCTTGGTCTACAGTGTAAAAAAAGCCACACGGAGGCTCTAACTCTGCCCTACCCCATATCCCGGCCAGGATAAATAAAAACCAATATCCCACTTGGAGAGGATGACAGCAATTAGTGCCACCCTTAAAACCCCGAGTATGCAGGGCTGACGGTCCCTACAGGGCTTCCATTTAACTCACCACTGTCACTGTGAAATCAGAAGGAAAGCGGAGGACGGCAGTGGACTCTCACAAACTCAACCAAACAGCCCCAATTCTAGCCGTTCTGTCAGATGCCAAATCTTTGCTGGAGCTGGTTAATACTACTTAAGTACACCGTACACAGCAACTCATCTGGCAAACATATTCCTCTCTATCTTCGCTAAGAAGAAAAGACAAAAGACACTGTATTCACACAGACAACAGTACACATTTACACTTGTAATTCTGCCTCAGAACCATCTGGGCATCCTGCAGAAATCACCCTGGTCCGCTTCACCAATGATGTCCTGGTAACAAAACCAGATGAGCAAGGAAGAGAATGCTGAAGGTCTTAATAAGATATATGCACTTCAGAGGGTGGGCATCTTATGATTCAGGGGCTTTTTTCGTGTCAGTAAATTCTCAGGGGTTCAGTGGTATGGGTAACGTCAGGACACTGCTCTCAAAGTGATGAACTTGCACTTCCATCTTGCACTTCCTGAAACAAAGGAGGAAGCACAACGCCTTCCTTCGGTTTCGGGGACAGCATACTCCACATCTAGCCGAAACGTTCTGATTCCTGTGCCAGATGAGAGAGGAGACCTGAACATTTGGCTCCTGCGTCAAAAGACCAGGAGCCAAGAAAAGCCACCATCTTAGCAGAGGTAATTAACGTGAACATCAGAAGACAAGAGCACTATACACAACAGAAACACAGGACCACACTTTATGTGCAGATGATACACTGAAGTGTCTCCTGGTGTTTCCTTGTCCAACTTTGACAGTAAATGGACAAGTGTAACAACCCCAGTCTAAGAAGGCATGGGATCCAAGGACTGGGACTTCCAGGCTTGGCGGCCTGAGCCCCACCCCCAGGTAACCCCAAAGACAAGATCTGCGAGCCGAGGGGAGGGGGAATCTGGAGCACGTAGTCCAAGAGGGAGAAGAAGATTCAGCTGTGGCCCCAAAGCCGATTACAGCAATAGGAGCTCCCACGGTCAGCTGAGGCAGCCCTCGTGGGAGCATCAGCTTGACCCCAGCCTCTGCTCATCCCTTCCACAGGTATGACCCTTAGCACTCCGATAAGCCTGTTGCACACTCACCTTCCATCCAGAGAAGCTGTCTGCCTTCTCAGAAGCTCAATCTACAAGAAATAGCAATGTTTATACCTAAATTCTAGGGACATCATGTTGTGGTAAATGCAACAATACACATCAAGTTGTCTGGACAGTGCTCGACTCACAGAAGACACTCAATCTATAAGCATGAGAAAGCATACCCTAGGCAACAAGACAGACAAAGCTTATGTAGACGCCAGGATTATCTGTATCCTCTAGATTCCAGGTGAGAGATATAAAATACCTGAGACACAGAACACAGGAAGCCTTGATTTCTATGTAGTCTCAGCTCCAGCAAAAGATAGTAAGTGCAAACAAAGGTGCATACTACAATCCAATCGTTAACTGTATTGACTGTATTCCAATATTCAATTGATTGTAGAAGATGTAAAAACCCCAGAAATAGAACTGCATTTGAAAAATAAACAAATGCTAAATACAACATCTTAAAATCCTGAAATATTAATTTTTACTAAAGAACAGTAGAGGTCGCTAGTGGGCCAAGAAAAGCCTACAGGTTTCTTATAAAATTTTGGAAGCTGCATTTTGTATATTTGAAAGGATAAGAATTTAAAGTGCTTTGTAACGAACCACATCCCTTTTCAACTCCTCATTCTATTTATCAAATCACCACCCAATCATAAAACTATCTCCGTGGTAAAAGATCAGAAGAGGATAATTTGATTCCTTTCATGAGTACAATCAGAAATTAAACTTTTTCAAAATTTAATCATGCTTAGATATTGAGCACATAAATTTATAATGTTTCATCCGTGGCACGACCATTTGGCTTCAGCTCAATCTTATTTTCTAACATGTGATAACATCATGTGTATGCTAATATTCAAATCAAACTAAGGCCTAATTTAGCATGGTCTTATGTTCCAAGTTCAAGGAAATAGTCAAATATGCAAGGAAGCCAGCAAGGATCAATGAACTGATTGGATCTAGGTAATTACACAGATGGTAATTATGCAGTAAGACTGGTGCTTGTGGAGGATACAAATTAAGTGGAATGTATACAATTCCTTGGGAGCAAGATTAACACAATCTAGTGGTAGAATTAAGACACAGCAACTAAGATACCATGTAGAAGATGAATGACAATGCTATAATATTCTCAGGAAATCTGGAAAAGAACAGCTTCCTTCTCATTGCAGTAAGTCAGGAAAGAATTTAAGGAGACAGCACTTGAGCTACACTTTCAAGAACGGGTAGACGTAGGTCATGTAGAAATAGATGGCCAAGAACTTTCCGAGGTGCACAGAGAAGAAAGAGAAGGGCAGGGCTATGAAGGAAAACAGCAAGCAGTTCACATATGAGTCAGGAAAATTAAACTATCTGCAGCTCATTTTTTAACCTCCCCTCTCCTCTGACCTCAGAGTCAAGCATAGCAATTAACCCACTACCTTAATTTTTTTTTTTAAGTATAATGGGTATTTTTACTCATTAAAGACTCTGTATCTGGCCCACAAATATCAATATATGAACAAATAGATCAAATAGTGTGGAATGTACTAATTCAAACATGCTGAGCACACACTTACTGGGTTGATTAATAATTTATATGAAAATTAGTTAAGTCTAATCATAATAATGAAAAGTATAAAACCATATAACATTAATTTTTAACTTGTGATATATGCACATAAATCTTCCAATTATGGGGATTACAAAACTACCTTTATGGAGTATGTTAGACAATGGTTAATAAACAGAACAAACAAGAAATTCACTCTATGTCATAGTTAATTTACCAGATCATTGAAATAATAAAAGTACCAGGAAAAAGGTGAAGTAAATTTTGGCTATGGTGGCATAGAGATCAGTGAATTATCGTCCTGAAAAATAGGCACAAAATTAGACAAAATTATAAAACTACTCATTTCATGGGGTGAGGCATCGACTAAAGCAGGGGCCCCCAAACTCCGGGATCTAATGCCTGATGATCTGAGGTGGCGGTGATATAATAATAATGGAAGCAAAGTGCACAATAAATGTAATGCAGTTAAATCATCATGAAACCACCCCTCCCTGCCCCTGGTCCTTGAAAAACTGTCTTCCACGAAACCGGTCCCTGGTTCCAAAAAGGTTGAGGATCGCTGGATTAAAGAAACAAACTGAGAGGCACACTCAACAGGAACTAGAACTTCAGGTAAGAACAACAGGAGTCTTTAACCTAGCCACAGGCTATGGTCACACCCCAACCCCCATTCCCCAAGAAATCTGACCAGGCCAGGGCTGGCAATGAAAGCCAGCAGCTCTGCCAGAGGGAAATGATTTGGAGCAATAGGACAAGAGGTCTTGTCAGTAAAAGTAGCAAATTCAGTAGGAAATAAATGGAAAAACCTACATCACAAGGCTCCTTTTCCCATTAGAGTATATCAGCCTTCTGAGTCTGTTTCCACAAACCCAGCAGCTGAAAACATCATAAATTTATTACTTGACAGTTCTGGATTTCAGAAGTTCAAAACAGGCCTCACCAAGCTAGAATCAAGGCGTCAGCTAGGCTATAGTCCTTTCAGAAGTTCTAGCAGAGAACTCACTGCCTCGCTTTTCTAGCTTCTAGAGGTTGCCCACATGCCTTGGTCTCCTCGCTCCATCTTCCAAGCCAGAATCGTTGTATCTCTCTACCCATTCTCTCCTTGGCATGTCTCCCTCTCTCTCTGACCCTTCTTCTGCCTGCCTCTCACTATTAAGGGCCTCATAATCCACAACAACTTTCCTATTTTAAGGTCTGCTGATGAGCAACCTCAATTCCATCTACAGCTTTGACTTCCCCTTGCCATGTAACCCAGCACGCCCACAGTGAGAGAACCAACGAAGGATGAGGCAAGCCACCCACCCACTCCTGGCTGAGAGTGCAGGGGACATAGAAGGCCCTGCACAAGTAAGAACAGAGGGAGAAGTGAGAAACGGCTTAACACTGACAGCGCTACACCCCCACCCCCCAGAGGGTGTACACACACACACACACACACACACACACACACACACATGCGCGCGCGCGCGCGCGCAGAGGGTAGAAGCCTGTAGGACTGAGCATTCAGGTAAAGCCTCCATCCGAACGCTGGCTGAGCACTAGGCTATGCAGGCGCGGAGGGTGAAGTCTAGGAAATTTAGTCCACTGAAGGTGTTACAACAAAACCCCCACAGACAGGATGGCTTAAATATGATTTATTTCTCACAGTTTCCGAGGCTGGGAAGACCAAGATGAAGGCACAGAGCTGGTGGCTGGTGAAAGCCTATTTGTTGGTTCACAGATGTCCGTCCACCTTCTCACTTTGTCCTCATTTGGCAGAAGGGGCACAAGAACCCCCTAAGGTCTCTTCTGTAAGAGAACTACTCCCCTTCACAAAAGGTCTACCATCATGACTTAATCACCTCCCAAAGGCCTCCTAATACCATCACACCAGGATTTCTATCTCAGGGGGACACAGACATCCAGTACATAACAAACTATGCTCAGACGTTAAGACAGTTTTTTAAAAATCAGCAGAGACCTTCCCTGGTGGTCCAGTGGTTAAGAATTTTGTTTGTAAAAAAAAAAAAAAAAGAATTTTGCTTGTGATGCAGGGGATGTAGATTTGACCCCTGGTTGGGAAACTAGGATCCTGTATGCTGTGGGGCAACTAAAATCACGCCACAACTACTGACCCTGTAAGCCACAACTAGAGAATCCCTGTGCCACAATCAAAGATCCTGTATGCTGCAACTAAGTCCAGATGCAGCCAAATAAATATATAATTAAAAAAAGAAAACTTCTCTCTCTCTCTCTCTATATATATATATATATGCATGCATGCTTAAAAGGAGAGAGAGAAGAGACATCAGCAGGCCAGAAACATTCCAGATTTCACAGATGAAGACTAGGCAAGTTAATAAAAAATATATATAATAAACTCAAGGGGAAAAAAATCAGAATTCAGAGTTGCTAAAATACATTACATAGAATGTTCAGTTTTCAGTAAAAAGTTGTGAAACATGCAAAAAAAGGAAATATGGCCCATACTGCAAAAAAAAGCAGTAGAAACTGACTTTCAGTGGGTCCATATGTTGAATTTAAGTTCAGTTCAGTCACTCAGTTCTGTCCGACTCTTTGAGACTCCCATGGACTGCAACTCGCCAGGCTTCCCTGTCCATCACCAGCTCCCTGGAGCCTGCTCAAACTCAATCCATCGAGTCAGTGATGCCATCCAACCATCTCATCCTCTGTCATCACCTTCTCCTCCTGCCTTCAATCTTTCCAAGCATCAACATCTTTTTCAATGAGTCAGTTCTTTGCATCAGGTGGCCAGAGTATTAGAGCTTCAGCTTCAGTCCTTCCAGTGAATATTCAGGACTGATTTCCTTTAGGATGGACTGGTTGGATTTCCTTGCAGTCCAAGCGATTCTCAAGAGTCTTCAACACCACAGTTCAAAAGCATCAATTCTTTGGTGCTCAGCTTTCTTTATGGTCCAACTCTCACATCCATATATGACTATCGGAAAAACCATAGCTTTGACTAGACGGTCCTTTGCCGGTAAAATTATGTCTCTGCTTTTTAATATGCTGTCTAGGTTTGACACAACTTTTCTTCCAAGGAGCAAGCGTCTTAATTTCATGGCTGCAGTCACCATCTGCAGTGATTTTGGTGGCCAAGAAAATAAAGTCTGTCACTGTTTCCATTGTTTCCTCATGTATTTGGCATGAAGTGATGGGACCGGATGCCATAATCTTCATTTTTTTAATGTGGAGTTTTAAGCCAGCTTTTTCACTCTCCCCTTTCACTTTCATCAAGAGGCTCTTTAGTTCCTCTTTGCTTTCTGCCATAAGGGTGGTGTTATCTGCATATGTTGGATTTAGCAGATAGAAAGTATAAAGCTGCAGTTATATGCTCCAAAAGTAACATCCAGAGGGATAAAATGATATAGTAAAGAATATTTGTATAAAACAAGAGCAGGCAGTAAAGGAGAAACAAAGGAACAAAGAACCTGAGGCATATAGAAAATAAATACAATATAGAAAATGTAAGTCCAAAGTTACAATAATTAAATGTGAATAGACTAAACAAAGGTCCCTGTAGTCAAAGCTATGGTTTTTCCAGTAGTCATGTACAGATGTGAGAGGTGGACCATAAAGAAGACTGAGTGCCAAAGAACTGATGCTTTCAAACTGTGGTGCTGGAGAAGACTCTTAAGAGTCCCTTGAGCAACAAGGAGATCAAACCAATCAATCCTAAAAGAAATCAACCCTGAATATTCATTGGAAGGATTGATGCTGAAGCTCCAATACTTTGTGGCCATCTGATACAAAGAGCTGACTCACTGGAAAAGACCCTGATGCTGGGAAAGATTGAGGGCAGGTAGAGAAGCGGGTAACAGAGGATGAGATGGTTGGATGGCATCACTGACTCAACAGACATGAGTTTATGCAAACTCCAGGAGACAGTAAACGACAGGGAAGCCTGGCGAGTTGCAGTCCGTGGGAGTCTCAAAGAGTTGGAGAGGACTGAGCGACTGAACAAAGGCTAATCACTACATCAAAAAGGAGAAATTTTCAGATGATAAAAACACAACTGAGTTATATCCTGCCAACAACAGACATGTTAGATTCAAAGATACAAAGATGTTGAAAGTAAAAGAAGAGAGAAAAGACATAATATAACTAGTAACTGTAAGCGCACTAGAGTGGCTACATTAACATAAAACAAAATTAACTTTATGGTAAGAAATATTACTAAAGGCAAAGAAAGACATAAATAATGATAAAAAGTTTAATACATCAGGAAGGTATGCATATACCATAGAACATATCCCACATAATACCACTGTAAATGGATATGCATCTAACAGAGCCACAAAATTGATGACGCAAAACCTGACAAAATTAAAAATACACAATTCAAGAATTATCGTTGCAGACATCAATACCTCACACTCTCAGTATCTGATAAAACAAATCACTTAAAGATAAGAGATTTGAATAGTCCTACCAGTAATTTAACCTAATGTGCATTTCTAGAATCCTCTGCCTCAAAGTAGATATTTTCTCAAGCACTCAAGGAACATTCTCCAGGATAGATCAAATACTATACTGTGAAATAATTTGTAATAAATTTTAAAAGAATTTAAATTACATTCTTCAAAAAATAATTTAAAGTAAGTTATCTGATCATAAGGGAAGAGTCAAAGAAGAAATCACAAGGAAATTTATAAATTACTATTGTTAATAACTTTACACAGACAAATTAGACAACTTGGGTAAAAAGGGAAAATACCTAGAAAGACAAAATAACCAAAACTGACTCAGGAAGAAGTACAAAGTCTGAACAGATCTATATTAAATGATTAAATTGATTTGGTAATTTAAGATCTTATCTCACAGAAAATCTAAGCATAGATGGTTTCACTGGTGAATTTTATCAAATATTTAAGAAAGAATAATACAAATCCTTCACAAGCTATTTCAGTAAGCAGAGGAGGAAAAACTACCTCTCACCTCATTCTACTTGACTGGTATTACCCTGTTACCGAAGCCAGACAAACACATCTACAGAAAACTACAGAGCAGTATTTCTCAGGAATACAGACCCCAAAAATCCTTAACAAAATATCAGAAAATAGAATCCAGCAACATAGAAAAAGGATTAATCAATACCAAGTGGGATTTATATAGGAACATAAGACTGGCTTAACATCTCCAAATTAATGTAATATACCATATTAATGGGCTTCCCAGGTGGCTCAGCTGGTAAAGAATCTGCCTGCCAATGCAGGAGCAGGAGTCATGGGTTTGATCCCTAGGTTGGCAGATTCCCTAGAGTAGGAAATGGTAACCCACTCCAGTATTCGTGCCAGGATAATCCCATAGAGGAGCCTAATGTGCTACAGTTCACGGAGTCACGAAGAGTTGGACACAACTGAGCAACTCACACGCTCACAGTATTAATAGAGTAATAAGCAAAAACCACATGATCATTTCAAAAGACATGAGAGCCATTCATGATAAAAAAGAAAAAACAAGCTAGAAACAGCAGAGAGCTTCCTGACCTAATGAAGGGCGTTTAAGAGAAATTTACAGCTAACATCATTCTTACTGGTTAAAGACTAGATGCTATCCCCCAAAGATAAAATAATCAAGGCAAAGATTTCTCCTCTCACTGTATTCAACACTGAACTAGAATCTAGTTAGTAAAACAAAGAGGGGGGAAAAGGATCTTGCTTTTCAGAACAAGAAGTACATTTGTCTTTATCTGCAGATGGTATGATCCCGTATATAGAAAATACTAAGGGCTCTGAAAAAAAACATACTAACACTAAAAAGCAAGTTCAGCATGAACACAAGAACATAAAAACTGTCTTTCTATAGAGCAGCAATAAGAAATCAAAAAAGAAATTAAGAGAAAAACGCCATCTAAGATAGCACCATAACAAATACAATGCATAGGAATAAATTTAACCAAAGAATACAAGATCTATATATCGAAAACTTCAAAATATTGCTCAGAGAAATTAAAGATCTAAGTAAGTGGAGAGGCATTTGATGTCCTTGGTTTTTAATCTGTCATTTCTTCCCAAATTTATCTATAGGTTAAAGACAACACAATCTCTAACAAAATCCCATCATAAGAATTGACTGAATAATCCTAAAATTTATATGGAAACAAACTTTACCGAGAATAGAAAAAATAAAAGATCAAAAGGTCGGAGAACTTATACTACTCAATATCAAAACTTAATTACAAAGACAGTGTGTTATTGGTTTAAGGATAGAATATAGATCAAACAAAGAGAACAGAAGTCCAGAAACAAATCCATTTATGATCAACTGATTTCCATGAAAGGTGTCAAGGCAATACAGAGGGAAAAGTCTCTCCAATAAACAGAAGACAGACTTAAAAACGTGGTATATGCATACAATAGAATGTTATTTAGCCCAAAAAAGGAACAAATTACTGACACACGCTATGCCATGGATGAACCTTAACTACATTATATTAAAGAAGTTAGACACAAATGTTGATATGATTCCATTTACAAGAAATGTCTAGAAAAAGCAAATATCTAGAGACAGAAAGCATGTCAGTGGTAGTCTGAGGCTTGACAAGACACAAGAAATGAATACAAACAGGCACGAGGAAACTCTCTGTGGGAAATGGAAATGTTCCAAAACTGGACTGTGGTCATGGCTGCACCACTGTATAAATGCACCAAAAAAACCACTGAACTGTATACTTAAAGCAGGTGAATTTCAGGCAGTGTAAATTATTCCCCAATAAAACTGTTTAAAAAAATGATAAAGAAGGTGCAGGAGTTCCCCAATCCTGGGGACACAAGCAGAGACTGAATGAGCTTCTATCAGGGACATTGAGTGCAGCCCCATGACCTTCGTAATTGACCTCACTGTCCGTCACTAAGAGCCTGTGGTCTTTTGGACCCAAAGTGCTGGTATATACATTTTTTTGTGGCTTTTCCCATTTGCTATTCCTAGGACTATAAAGGAGAAAACATTTCTGACTGTTTTTCCAAATATTTCACTTGAAAATATTGAACATAGAATGTTTTTCACCTCTCGTCCTGTGAAGGCAGCCCGATGAAGTGGCGTGTCTCCCATGTCATTTAATACATTTACTTCCGCACCAGCCTAGTAAACATGAAAGCTTTAAACATCTTCCACATATCAAGAAATATACAAAGGTGAAAATAATTCCCTAAGAATATATTAAATATTTTTAAAAATTAAAATACTTGTTAATAATGACTGGTTGTCACTAGTAGAAATAACTCAGTTCACATTAATATACTCGGTTGGCCAAAAGGTTTGTTTGGAAAAACCCAAACAAAATTTTTGGCCAACCCAATAGTAAGCTTCCTGAAAGTAAAAATCTACTTGATAGACAGAAAATAGTTTCTTTAAAAATCTATCTGCCCTTCACTCTACTTTAGAAACACAAACATTGAAAAAAAAAGAAAAAGGAAAACCGTCTCTGAATAAAACAGCATATTTTCTCCACCAATTTAGTAAGTTTTAAGGGAAAAAAAGAAAGATATCACAAATTAAATGGTGGAGGAACTGGAGGTTTAAGTGCTGTGTTGGCTCCCAGATTTCATACTTGGGACCAACAGATCAGTTTTAAAATGTAATCCACTTTCAGAAATATCAGTATGAGTGAAAAATTATTCATCACAGAACTGAGAAATAGGAGTTCTTAAATTACACAGTGCTCATTAAGAGATTATTATTTTTTAAATACATAAAATGTGCCTTGGCTATTTTTTTAAACTATGCTCAAAAAAACAATGTAGTATCTTCATTAATTCTTATGTCTATTTTTGCAACTTTAAAAAGTCAATAATGTAAAAATCAAACAACTAAAAACATAGAATTTTAATTACGCTAATCAAATTCATGTATTTAGCAAAGAAAAATCAAATGATAAGCAATTGCTATGGCTATTATGCATTATAGCCCAAATGGCTTTTCCTAAGACTTCTATAATTTACATAGTAGCCATATTTTTTATTTATTGAAAAATCAAAGCCATAAAAATACCTTTAATAGATCCTGGACCACCTGTCTATGTCCAAAATAGCACGCCAGGTGAAGAGGTGTCCAACCTAAATTAGACTTACTTCTTCCTAAAAAAAAAATGCAAAGAGGCATTTTTAGATGTTATTGAGGTAACTTTACAGTAGAATTTCTCTGTAGTAGCTGCTCCAACATACTGGCCAGGGGCTCGCTTTCACCCAGCACGGCTGAAGTGTGACAGTCACGAGACTCGACACTAAGAAGGGTTTGGAGTGAGATGGACTAGGACTCACAGGGCCCAGATTCTTGCCACCTTCTAACTCGGTGTCCTCTTCTTAAAAGGGGGGCAGGAGGCCTGATGGGGGTTACATTCCAACTAGTCTGTGGCTCTAAGGTGCCGAGTGTCTAACCATTCTGCCACCATCTATCGAAGATGCGGTTCTCTTGGCCACAGCATTTCATGAAAAGCAACTTTTTTTGAAAACCTGTCCCGTGTTAGCAGGCTGGACAGGAAGGGGAAACTAAGAACCAGTCTTTCCTGTGTCTGGAAAGCGGTCAGCGCTGCAGATAGGGACTGAAAACGGAGTCCTGCCTTCAGATAAAACCTTGAGAAAACAAGGGTAAGCGTTACCAGTGTGGTCGAGTCCAACTAGAGAACAAGAACCAAAATAAAAAGCAATGAAATGTCAGATCCCAGCTGAGGAGAGGTAAGCAACTGACTGTGGTGAAAACGAGCAATATAACTCAGTTTAGGGAAGAAAAAAAAAGGCACTATAGTTTAGAGCTGAGAAATTTCAGAAGGTCACCCAACTTCCCAATCAAGCTGGAGAGAATACAGCTTGTCAAAGCACCAAAACCCACCGCCCTGGGGGGTCTACTGAAGCCTGGACGCCACCCGGCCCCCCGAGGAGGAGCTGGAAGTGAATGGCTGCTCTCAGCTCTGGATTCAGGTTGAGGAGCCAACAGAAAATCCACCATCAGCCTCGCTGTGCCCGGAACAGACCTTTAACCGCTCCTAGAGGGACTGCCAGCGCCAACAGCATCCCTGTGACCGTCTTCCATTCACTAGACTCCAGTACTGTTCCCTCTCAAATGGGCGCCCACCAGAGCCCCTAACTCCAGAGGCAACACATCCATGAGCCACAGTCCATTTCACGAAACATTTCTCTTTACCCTCTGTCCTTAACTGGCAGCTAGCTCTTTCTGATGACAGATTCTCCTTCATCTCTTGGACAGGGGAGGCCCTCCAGTTTCCACAGCCCCGCTGGTCCTCACGGCACAGAAGCCCCGTGACTCTCGCCATCGAAACCCAACTCGGCCTTCGGTCAGTGACCTCACTCACGTTACGATCCCTCTGTTGAGGCTTCTGCCATTAAGCACAGCGGGCCCAGCCTCCACCCCCACCCCAGAAGACTTTCTCTGCTGCCATCTACAGCCTCCCAGTGGCTCACCCCTCACCACTTAACTCTGGGCAACACAGTCTCTCTGGGGCAGATCCTGCCACCGCCACTGTCCGTGCAAACACTGTCTACCTGGTGTCTCAGACTCTCAGCTTCCCTCATTTCCCCACAAACCTGGCCTCTGCTCTACACTGGGTACCTGAGCCCAGAGCTCGAGTCTGAATATCACCGTCACGTCTGAACTCAGGAACAGAGTCCTCACTTTCCAGCTTTTCACACAGGCAAATCCCCAGCTCGTTCTTCAGTGGAACCAACCATCAAGTTCTTTAAACATTTTGCTTATATGTAAACATCCCCACCATCCTCACTTCCTTCAATCAGTCCAGCATCTATTTCTTGGTCCTCACGTCAACATTTCTCTGCCGATACCCTCCAATATCCTATCTTTGTCACAGCAGCTTAGAAAAACCCCAGAGCCTGATAAATACATTTGCTCAATTTTTCTACAACCACAGTTGGGTCACTAACAGCGGCAGAAGAAAAATAACAGAATCCCGTGGATTCGTGGCTCCATCAAGTCAGGATCTCACACTTCGGTGAAGCCCTCGCCAGGGTCCTCGCCACAGCACCCTATTCAGGGGTCTCTCCTACGCTCCACCACAGGTCCTTCAATCCCCACTACTCCCTCCAGCCTCTTTCCCAGACACTTGCTTCTTAGCAAACAATCTCCTCTCAGCTTCAGGGAAAAGAGAAGTTTTCAGAGGACTCTCTGGGCTTCCTAGCAACCAATCCACCCCCACACCTCTGCCCACAGGCACCCTTCCGCCCTTCCTCCTGGGGCCTCAGGATAATCACACTTCCCATACTCTGGATCCCATGCTCTCCTCCTACTTTCCGGGCGCTCCTTTTCTTCCTTATCTTTAATCACTCCCTTCTTCATCACAAATAGGAAGGAGCAGATAAGCATTTGCAGGTCTTCCATCCAAAGAGCAAAAGCACCCAACTCTGACCATCGTCCCTTTCCTTCTCGCCCTCCCCTTGCCCATCTACACACTCTTTCCACCTCGTTCCCTCCAGGAGCTACCCACTGACTGCAGACTAGGTTCACTTCCCACCACATCATTAAAGCTGTTCTCACTTCATCCCAGGAAGTTGTGTCGCCGGATCCTAGGGGCACTTTCCAGCAGGCAGCACACTGCATCACCGGACAGTGTCAGCCCGCCCAGCCCACGAGCCTGCAGAGCCCTGCACCTCCTCCGAGGGCTCTGCGCAAGCTTCCACTTTCTCTACTTCTCTGACTGGGCCGTTCATCACTGGAATCTCCAACAATGACACCTCCTGGCCCTTCCCCACAGCTTTACCTGCTTATACGCTCTTGACTTCAAACTCCACATTTCCATCTCTTACTCGGTTCTTCCGTTCAACTCTCTACTGTTCACCTCCACCTGGAGGATACAGGAATACCTTCTGCTCAGGAAGCACAAAGTTGAACTCACTTATCTCACACGTGCACACTCGCACACAAAAACTCCCTGTCCCCACTCCCACTTTTCACAAACAACTGTCTCATTATTCACCTCACTTCTCAATTCAGAAAAAAGCTGCTGAAGCTCCAATACTTTGGCCACCTGATGTGAAGACCCGACTCACTGGAAAAGACCCTGATGCTGGGAAAGACTGAAGGCAGGAGGAGAAGGGGGCAACAGAGGATGAGATGGTTGCATGGCATCATCGATTCAATGGACATGAGTTTGAGCAAACTCTGGGAGATACTGAAGGACAGGGAAGCCTGGAGTGCTGCAGTCCATGGGATCACAGAGAGTCAGACACGACTGAGCAACTGAAGAACAACATCCACTTTTCTACGGCCATACCACCCTGAAAGGGCTCCATCTCGTCTGATCTCAGAAGCTAAGCAGGGCTGGGCCTGGTTAGTACTTGGATGGGAGAAGTAAGTACCACTTGCTGGCTTTCTCCTTTTCACCCCTTCCACAACTCAATGAGTCCGATCAATTTTACCTCCTAAATGTTAACTATATCTAAACACTTTTCACCACTCCCACTGGTTCCAGTCCCACATGACCCACAGCAGTCTCCTTTGAGTTACTCAGCAGTTTCCTCACATCTAGTATTTCCACATGGGATCCTGGATCAAGAAGCTGACATTTCCAAAATCTTAAATTATTCTTAAAATACTCCAAATTCTGTAAAGGATATTTATTATGGATATCCAAAATTTTTGATCAGTAAGAAATAATCAAGTTTAGAAATATGTACAGAAAACTATACCCTACACTGAATAGTAGGGAATAATACAACACTGGGAAACACCAGCAGATATTATGGGTGATGGGCTTCTCAGGAGGAGCTAGTGGTAAAGAACCTGCCTGCTAATTCAGGAGACAAAAGAGATGGGAATTTGATCACTGGTAGGAAAGATCCCCTGGAGAAGGAAATGGCAACCTACTCCAGTATTCTGGCCTGGAAAATTCCATGGACAGAGGAGCCTGGTGGGCTACCATCCATGGGGTCACAAAGAGTCTGAGCACATACACACATTATGGGTAAAACTCAAGTATTTTCTCATGCAGACCTCTCAACAAAGTGAGAGGACAGCATCATACAGAATCATCTTTATATTACTAATACAAGCTCTTACTTTGCTTTAAAAACTTGTTTCTTGGAATACTACTCACAGAATTTATATTAAAGCATGTTATTCAAACATATTAGCATTTATTTGCAAGAATGTCTCACCATTAGCAATAGACATGAACACACACTTCTAACGTGGCAACAGCTGCAAACAAAACTGCCCAATTAGCTCCTCCTTTGTGCCCCAAGCCTAGAAGTACTGACCTTCACCTACAGAGATTCCCTCTCTTCCTTCAACCTGACATCGTATCGGTTGGATTCCTTCCAACCAATCACATCTCGTGTTGACTTTTGAGCTTTAAATCTTGCAGAAGAATTATACTACACTTTACCATTTTCTCACCTTCTCAGGGTTTGGAATAACAAATGAGATAGAATATCAAGAAACGGCAAGCACCAAGAGTCCCACCCACAAACACTCACAGGCCCAGTCCCAGCTCTCCCCATTCAGTCCTGTGGGTGAACTCACCTCACCTGATTATGCTGTTCCTCTGCATTAACCCTTCAACCCACCCTTAAGACAAACCTGACTGACAAGTATAATGAGGGTGAAATTTTGAAAAAGCATTAACAACTGTCTCTCGGTTTTACATTTCCTAGCAGGTGACTTTTCAAGAACTAGCCCGAGGTAACCATGGTCGGGTGGAAGTTGAGTAGCAAGTAAAGGGTCCCTGATAATGATCCAGCCAGGCACGTTTCTGGCATTCAGAACAGAACTCCAAGGTAAAGATTAAGAGCCAGGTTTCCATTTTACATATGGTAATGTGTATGTTTCAGGGCCATTCTCGCCAATCACCCCAGCCTCTCCTCCCACTGAGTCTGAAGCCAGTGCTCCATGACAGCGTGGAGGGATGGCATGGGGCGGGGGGAAGAGGGGTTCAGGGTGGAGGAACACAAGCATACCCAGGGCCAATTCATACTGAGGGATGGCAAAAACCATCACAACATTGTAATTACCTTCCAGTTAAAACAAATTTTTAAAAAATAGAACCAGGTTTCTGGTGAAGGATGAGAAGATTTTTAGAAATCCTTTAGCATTCCACCTCGCGCTAATTTTTGGACAACTCAGAGCATGTTTTCTTCCCTGCTGCAAAGATAATACTCTGTCCCCACTGAGGGTAAGGCCGTGAGGTCTATTGCTGGAGCAGAGGAAGGGAATGTGACATGGCAGAACAAAACATCCATCAGGGCTATGTGAGAAGAAAAGACGTAAGATGGGACACGTGGCTCCTGACCCTGAGCCGAGAGTGAGGTAGGTCCAGGGAACAATGAGAACGGGTAGTGACAAGTGGGATGCTAGGAAAAGGGCCCCCAGCAGGCGCCGAGCCGAGCCTGCACAGCGGCCAAGTCAAAGTAAATTCGGCAGTAAATTCAGCAGTGCGGGCAGAAGGAAGGTCAAATGCTGGTCCCCAGAGCTGCTCTGAGCCCCCACACGTCACTCAAGACCCTGTGGCCACACCCAAAGAGGGTGTCCAAGGTGAACCAGCAAGCCTGGGCCATGTGTCGGATGGAGGATTCGAGAGAGGGTCAGGGTGACACGAAGTCGGCAAGAGCCAAGGTGAGACTCCCGAGGCAGCCAAGGAGCACGTCTGTGCTTGTGAAAAACTGAAACACCTGTGTGTGACTCCCTGTGTGTTTTACCTTAGCTACAAGGATGCGCTAGAAGAGAGGCTGCAGAGGAACCAAAGGCGGTACACAAGCCTTCACACTTAAAGGCCACCTTAAAAAAAAAAAAGGCCACCTTAATGAGATGGGCTTCCCAGGTTGACGCTAGTGATAAAGAAACCGCCTGCCAATGCAGGAGACAAGAGACCGGGGTTTCATCCCTGGGTCAGGAAGATAGTTTGGAGAAGGAAATGGCAACCCAATCCAGTGTTCTTGCCTGGGAAATCTCATGGACAGAGGAGCCTGGTGGGACAGTCCCTGGGGTCACAGAGAGATGGGCACAACTAAAGCGACTTAGCACACACTGAGATGGGAAAGGACACAGGTGAGATGCTCTGGGAGGCCAATCATTTTACAAAAAAGCCACTGTGATGGAGGGACCCAAAGACTAACATTTAGTCCTCCAAACTCCCAGAAGAAGGCGCTTGTTGAAATATCTGAGCCAATTTAAAAAATAAATTCTATGCACCGCTGAGTTTAATATATTTGTAACCGTGCTTCACAAGACACGTTGCGATTTGGTGGCTACTACTTACTCACTCCTCCTATCTGCAAAATCCCTGCCATCGAGGCTGCTTCTCACTTCAAGACATTGGCACGTGACCTTTCTTCTGCCTTGAGCCCTTTTCTTCTCTATTTTTACCTGGTTATGTCTGTGCACTCTTCATATATCACCTTAGGATGATTTCCTCCAAGAAACTAATCCTTCAAGTTCTAGTTACATACTTGTTATATATTCCATGATACTCCGCACGTCATAGCTCCCATACTTTGTACATATTGTGCATTAAAGACTAGTCTGAGCTAGTAATCTAATCTCAGTGAGGGAAGGATCCTGTCTGACAGTATTTTAAGGTACTTCACATGATCCTGGACATACAGTAAACACTCAAAACTGCTGCTTCAACTGCAATGTCTTTGAAAAGAAGAAATTGTCATAGTATATATCCTGTGGGCTCATCTCATTAAGGTGGCCTTTTTTTTTAAGATGGCCTTTAAGGTTTGTAGTAGCCCTCTAAGGCCTTGTAGTTCATAAGGTTTAGGATCCATGACAATTTGGATCTCAAGTTTGGGGCAGAATGGATACATGTCTATGTATGGTTGAGTCCCTTTGCTATCCACCTGAAACTATCACAACATTATTAATGGGCTATACTCCAATATAAAATAAAAAGTTAAGAAAAGAAAGACTGGCACTCAATTTCTCTTACTTAGAGGGGAGTAGAAGAGTACCCACTCTTACAGGGCTTCTTTATAGGATAAAAGATGGAAATTTATGGCAGGCAAGTTCAAAAGGATTAGCACTAAATAAATGATAAAGTAGTGTATATGTGTGTGTGAACTTAGTCGCTCAGTCATGTCTGACTCCTTGCAACCCCATGGACTATGGCCTACCAGGCACCTCTGTCCATGGGATTCCCCAGGCAAGTATACTGGAGTGGGTTGCCATTTCCTTCTCCAGAGCATCTTTCCAACCCAGAGACTGAACCCAAATCTTCTGTATTGGCAGGCAGATTTGTACCACTGAGCCACCTAGTGCATACTCACAAGAAAAAGTGAAAAAATACATTCAAGGCTTACCTTTGCAGTTAATGTCAGCAATTACTTCATTCCTTTCCATGGTTTCTAACAGCTGTCTTACTTCTTCAGCGTTGCCGTTTCTGGCATGATGGAGAAGCTGTTGTTCTGCGTCTGTACTCATTTCTAGATTTAAAAAATAGTAACACTGCTATTAATCTAAGAACATATATTAGCTTTTGGATATTCTGCTAACAGATAAAGGGGAAAAAAATCATCTTCATTTTGTAGCTAATAAGACAGACAAAAGGAATAATTAAACGAATCAGCTGCAGGGTCAAAATTTGATCTTGAGACTCTGTGCCCTGTGTATTATTACTGAAGCCTCAGCTTTCTTACCTGCAAAATACAATCAACTTCATGACCTGTGGTAAGATTGTGTCTATAAAAACTAACTGTCAAAGTATTTTGTAAATAGTTATTAGTACAACATTAACAACCTTATAAAGTTAAAATATGGCAATTCATCAGTTCATATAGAATGATCAAAAGACTGAAATGATCTAAATGAACACATTGGAAACTTGTGAGAAAATAAATTACAGATAAGGATCCTGGAGCCACCTTATTTATCAATAAACTCTCATTTTCTTATCAAGCCTCAAGACAACTACAGAGGAAAACAACCAAATTTAAAGCATTTATCCCATAAAAAATAGAAATTTCTTTCATACTAATAACCATTTGGGCTTCCCCGATGGCTCAGAAGGTGAAGAATCCACCTGCAGTAAAGGAGATGTGGGTTCAATCCCTGGATCAGGAAGATCTCTGGGGAAGGGCACCCATTCCAGTACTCTTGCCAGGAAAATGCCATGGATAGAGGAGCCTGGCTGGCTACAATCCATGGGGTCACAAAGAGTTGGACACGACTAAAGTGACAGAGCACAATAATCAGTTAAATGCAAATAGATCAAGCAAGTTAAATGCAAATAGATCAAGTATTTTCTGCCTACCTCATTAGCACAAATAAAAAAAAGTAAACACACCAAATGCTGGCATGAACAGAAAATGTGCAGTCCAGTAAACTGTTATTATGCATATTATATACAACTTGCACACAAGTTATTATACACATGTTATATACACAAGTTATTGCACACATATGTTGCAGAGGAAGGAAGAGACAACAAACTGTCAAGATGAAATAATTTCCAAATACACAAATACCCAGGGAGGATGCCAGGAGATGGCCGAGTAAGAAACACCAGGACCTGTCTTTCCACCTGCACAACAACTGCACTTGCAGAATCTGTCTGATGTAACTACTGTGGAACTCTGGAGGCTACTGAAGACCTGCAACTGCCAGGGAAGACTCGGAAGGTAACATGGTGATTTCAGCTCTTAGCAGAGCAGCGGTTCCCTATCCTTCAGACACCCAGCAGGCATCTGTACACATGTTCCTGGACCAGCCTGCTGCAGTCAAGGTTGGCAAAAAGGACCCTGTCCTCCAAATACTGGGGAGCTGGGCTCTGATCACTGATTGCTGCTTTTGATCACAGACGTGCAGACAAACAAGTGGGCAGCCATTGTTGCTGCATCTGGCCCCTTGTTGCAAGTCTTTCCAGTGGGCTGGAATGCCAGGAGATTTAAACAGCTAGCACCCTTTTGCCCCCCATTCATTTTTCCATTTCCCCCCTAAATTTCCCCTTAATTTTCCTCTAGTAAAAACTAGGACGTTTACAACCAAATGCATATGTGGGGGAAATTACAACGTGACTGCTCATTCCCACCCGAAAGCTCAAAAGACATGAGACAACCTTAAGTTTATACCTCAGGCTGGCCATCAGCAGAGAGGTAGTCTACATCAAAATAAAAAAAAAAAAGCAAATCCTGGGGAAGAGGGTGTGTCTGATTTCTAGAGTTACTGCATTAGATTCAAATGTCCTGCTTTCAGCAGTGTTGTTCCCTCCCAAAAGACACAAATCACATAAAGCAACAGGAAAGCAGGGCCCACTCAGAGGAAAAAACCAAGTCAACAGAACCTGTCCCTGAAGAAGAACTGATGGCAGATATACCAGACAAAGACTTTAAGACAACTGTCTTAAAAATGATTAAGAACTAAAGAAGCAGAGAAAGTCAAGATGTATAAACAAAATGGAAATGAAGATAGAAAACCTAAAATGAAGCCAAAAAGAAATTTTGCAGCTTAAAAGTGCAGTCACTAAAGTGAAAATCTGACTCGAAGGATTCAAAAGCAGATTTGAGCAGGAAGAATCAGTGAACTTGAAGACAGGACAACAGAAATTAATAACTTTGAGGACCAGAAACAAAAAAGATTGAAGAAAAGTGACCCCAACTGAGATCTGTAGGACACCAACAAGCAAACCAACACAGGAATCACAGGTGTCCCAGAAGAGAGAAGGGGGTAGAGCATTTGAAGAAATAATGGCCAAAAACTTCCCAAATTTGATCAGACATGAACATAAATATTCAAGAAGTCAAGGAACACCAAGATGAAATCAGAGATATATACTCACACTTTCAAAAAACAGAATTTTGAAAGCAAGCCAAGAGAAAAGCAAAACGTCACACAAGGGATCCTCGATAAGATGATCATATTTCTCGTGAGAAACTCTGAAGGCCAGCAGGCAGTGGGTAAAGAGTAACATAGTGAGGAGTTAAATGCGCCTGGCTTGGGTCTTAACCATCCTTGGACTGTCTGGGCTTCGTGCTAGTCACGCTTCTGCACGCCAGTCTTCTACTGCCTGATAAGCCGTGGGTACCCATGTCCCTCCTTGCAAGTCATCCCTGAGAACTAGAGCCGGGCCTCCGTGTGCTCAGAAGAACAGGAAGAGCAGCCTGTTCACCTCACAGACTCCTGCCGACCAGGGGCCCAGAACCTGGTCCCTTCAGAGCGCTACCAGATAACTGTGCCCAGCACTCACTCACGTCCCCTTGAAAGGGCTCTTAGAAACCCTCAGGGAAGACCCACTCAGACTCTAACCCAGGGACTGATTTCAGAAAATATTTTCCTAGGAGATGTCATCTAGCAGTCACCATAATGTCCTTTCTTCTGAATAGATTGTTGATGGGCGTTTACACTAACCACCCTAAATCACCTCCTCATTCATTTATAGTGTATGCTTATTAAAACATTCGATTAGTCATTTGAAAAGCTGAATACTTATATTCACTGCAGCCCTATTTATAAAGCAAAAATGTTAATGTCCATTAGTAAATGTTTGTTCACAAAACTGAATACTATAAAATCATCATCAAGGTTGTAAAAGGAATTTCTAAAACTATGGCACTGCAATGTATCATCAAGTCAGATGGATTTAATGTAACAATCTCTGTATATGTTTTACATATTCACAGAAAAAGAAAATACATTAGGGTGATAACAGTGGTTACTTCTTACAGTGAAATTATGAATGGCTTTGATTGTCTTTTGAGGGTTGTGCTTTCTGAACTCCCTACAATATAACAGCATTAAATCTTTATCAGAAAAGTTACTGAAGAAATAAAACAAAAAATCTTGTCAATTAAATGGACATTTCATCACAGGTGATTTTATATATATATATTTTAGCGAGACAAGTACATTATATAAGAAGTGGCAATCTATTTTTGCTGGCATAATACACAAAAAAATGTTCATTTAATATCCTTTTCCTGCTTTTCAAGAATGAATCAAAGAACACTTGAAGTATCTTCAGAACATACTAGAAGTTGTTTAATGTTACCTTGGGTTCTTACCACACTGGGTTTACAGAAAAAAAGTTGTAGTTTTAAGTTTTTCAACTTCTGTATAATAAATATGAAATGGGTACAGTCAAGTCTATTATTTATTTAAACAGTCCACGGTAATATTCATATGATATTCAATAATATCATATTCACCACGACAGTTACTGATAAGCACTGGAATTGAGATTAAGAATTATTCAAGGGTTTGGGAATTCCCTGGTGGTCCAGTGGTTAGGGCTGCTGGGGCCTAAGTTCAATCCCTGGTCAGGGAACGAAGATCCTGAAAGTCGAGTGGCATGGTCAAAAAAAAAAATTATTCAAAGGTTGCAAAGTACCCACTAAGGACAGAAGCTGCTGCAGGCACTGGCGGTGTCATATGGTCCCTGCCCTCCAGACAAGGCACACATGCGCTCGGTCACACCAACACGCGCCAAGTACAGTAATGAGCAAGGGATAGTGGTTGTCCACAGGACAAAGCGGGTGATTAGCCCTTTACCTGCATTAGTGAAGGAAGGAACCACAGAGAAAGTGAAATTCAAGCTGGGACCTGAAGACTGAGGAGGTCACCAAGACCAGCAGGACAAAGGTTTCTGCCCCAGCTGGACAACTGTTACACCAGGAACAGTCTTGGGTGAAGATGTGATTCCATTTGGTCGTGGTGAGTTTGAGATTCCTGTGGGAAAAAGAGAGAGACGTCCGGTAAGCAACCAGCTTATACCAGCCTGAGCACAAGAAAACAGTTCCGGGGAGAAGTACAATAGCCAGTACATTAGTGTTCATTAAAATCATGGGAGTAATCAGGACCTCTTACTGAAAGAGGACCAAGAGTGAAGGGAAAGGAGGCCAGCGACGATGACGGAGCAAGAAAGACCTAAGCATGGGTGGGGTGGTGCCAGAGGAGGGTGGGAGTGTCACCCAAGGGAGGAGAATGTTTCCAGGGGCTAGAAGGTATGAAATGTCAAAGGAAGAGCAGGAACAAGGCCTGCAAATGCAACTGGTTTGGCAAGGAGCAGGTGAATTCAAGAATATTGCAAGTAGAAATGACAGACCCGCAGGCAGACGTGGGTAAGCTGAGGAGGGAAAGTGGGAAGACGGGCAGAGAGTGCAGCACACTCCTTTAGAGAGACTTTGTTTTGAAGGGCTGGTGATAAGTTCCGTTTTCAGATTTTTAGATACCTGGGCATGTTCACAGCTGTGGGGCTAGAGCCAGGAGAGAGGAAAACTTGAAAGACGGGAGAAAGAATGAAGAGGCGAAAGATCCAAGAAGAGCCTGAAGGAGGTGGATAAAAGCCCAAGGGGAGGATTAGCCTTGAAGAGAGGAAGCCCCACACTAAGCCGGCTGGGGAGCGGGTGGTTAAGGGGCCAGTGGGGGCTGGTTAGATAGAGCTCCTTTCTGATGCTGACGACTTCCTGAGACACAGATTCTTAAGTACCTTAATAGGTGAGAGTAGGCAACCCACTGGAGAAGGAAATGGCAATCCACTCCAGTACTATTGCCTGGAAAATCCCATGGACAGAGGAGCCTGGTGGGCTACAGCCCATGGGGTCGCAAAGAGTCGGACACGACTGAGCGACTTTACCTTTACCTTACCTAGGCAACCCACTCCAGTACTCTTGCCTGGAAAAGCCCATGGACGGAGGAGCCTGGTAGGCTGCAGTCCACAGGGTCGCACAGAGTCGGACACGGCTGAAGCGACTTAGCAGCCGCAGCAGTCTTCGTATGAGACAGGACAGATGCTGATAGTGGGCTTCGGGGGGAGGGGGTCGTCCTGCCTTTTCAAAACAATTTTCCACCACACCCATTGAAACTAGCTGCTCTGTCTGAAGGCTAAGCAGACTCAACGGTTTGCAACTGTTAACACTTGGCTTGGGACATAGTCAAATAAGCAAGACCTTGAGGATAAATCGCAAAGTGCAAGCAGGCATTTCCCTGCTCCCTCCCTGTCTCTTATACACATCTCCAATGAGTTGCGAGGGGCCACTTGGGATTCCTGTCCAGTCAGTGTTGGGTCCTAGGTACTCGTCTGGAACTGCAGCCAGAACCTGAGATTTCAACAGATTGTAGTAGGTCTGTCTCTTATACACATCTGGTGGGGGGATAGAAGGGGCTGACACTTCTTCCTTCTCCCTTAGCGGCTCTAACACAAAATCAAAGTAGCACAGCTCCAAACATATCTGTAATTTAAAGACCAAGCAAACTTCTTAAAATGATAACAGTACTATTTAATTAGCCCAGTAAAACATGACCGTTATGCTCCTTTCAGCTTTGCCGCGAAGCAACTAAGATATTCCAAACCAACACATAAAAACATTTGTATTTTTTCTTAATCCAAGAACCATTATAAGGCAAAGTCTGCTGCTATCTATGCATACCTGAAAATTCCAAATTCGATACATCTGTAGTAGCTAAAACTTCACTCAGGTTGGCATCTAGGTAGCCAGCATGGGCTAGGAAGGTGTCCACCGTAAAGTCCACAAGGAGCTGCAGTTTGCTCACCACCACTAGGCCAGCATCCCTTTCCCTTTCTCTCCTGTCACTGCATTACCGTCAATAAACACTTCACTGAGGGCGGACCACGGTACAGGCACTGTTCTTTTAGGTGGTGATATACTAATGAATAAAACCAGGCCTTGCATTAGGATAACTATGTTTTATCTATGTATTTTTATATTTAAAAACATAAAAATCCATGTTTTATCTATACATTTTTATGTTTTATCTATGTTTTATCTATATAAAACACATTTGCTTTATCTATTTATGTATATTTTAATATATAGTACATATTAAATATATGTAATACATATATATATTTGGGGGCGGGCACCACACTGCAAGGCTTGCAGGATCTTAGTTCCCCAACCAGAGATTGAACTTGGGCCATAGCACTGAAAATGCAGAGTCCTATCCACAGGACCACCAGGGAATTCCTGATAACTTATGCTATAGAAAAGTCAACTGTACAAATAAATTACTATCCACATTTCTCGAGGTCTAACTTGCCATCTCCACTTCCAACTTCAACTAGTTCCCCTTAATAAGCGTTCACAGCACCTCATGTTTGCCACAAACATTAGTCTGTAGGTGCTCATGTGGTCATTTCTTTGCTCTCCCCATACTACACTAGAAACTTAATTAGAAAAAGGGTCCCAAGTCTATTATGTGTCCCCACTATATCCCTAGTATCCAGCAAGGTACCTAGAACACAGCAAGCAACCGAATATTAAATAGATGGATGAATGGATGAACGTGAACTTAGTTTTTCAAGATCAAAGCAATCAAGATAGACTGATAGGAAGGCCTAAAAGTAACGTGTTTATTATAAGTGGTACACTTTCATCCAGTGATCAAAAAAAGGAAGGTTTTTTCACCTTATATGTCATAAGATATTAAAATCATAGCAAAAAAGGAAGATCTTTTTAAATATACATTCCAGGATAATTTAGGACGATCACTGCTAATTTGATATTAATACATCTCTAACTTATGAATAATTTGTGGTTAACAGTTAACAAATATAAGGGGGAAAAGTGCAAACAGTGACAGATTTTATTTTCTTTGGCTCCAAAATCACTGCGGCCCATGACTGAAGCCATGAGATTAAAAGACCTTTGCTCTTTGGAAAGAAAACTATGACAAACCTATTAAAAAGCAGAGACATCACTTTGCCGACAAAGGTCCGCATAGTCAAAGTTATGGTTTTTCCAATAGTCATGTACGGATGTGACAGTTGGACCATAAAGAAGACTGAGTGCAGAAGAACGGATGCTTTCAAATTCTGGCACTGAAGAAGACCCTTGAGAGGCCCTTGGACTTCAAGGAAATCAAACCAGTCAATCTGAAAGGAAATCAGTCTTGAATATGCATTGGAAGGACTGATACTTTGGCCACCTGATGTGAAGAGCCGACTCACTGGAAAAGACCCTGATGATGGGAAAACTGAAGGCAGGAAGAGAAGGGGGTACCAGAGAACGAGACAGGTGGATAGCATCACCATCACTCATGACTCAATGAAGGTGAATTGGACAAAACTCCAGGAGATAGTAAAGGACAGGGAGGCCTGGGGTACTGCAGTCCATGGGGTCACAGAGTCAGACACAACTTAGTGACTAAACAACAACAGTTAACTTTAGAAAAAAAGACAAAAAATCAAATCCAAATGTTGAACAGATGTTAAAAAATATTGTTTGGACTCATGAGAGTTTATTTCAGAAAAGCACTGCCTCTGATGTTTAAGCCAAAAGAAAGACAAGTAAACCCTTAATGCATATTATGAGACTAGATTTTGACCAACATTCTATCAGCACACATAGTATAGATATTTTTCAGTATCACTTTGTGGATGTATTCAGCCATTCTTTTCACATACATGCAGCTCCAAACTCTTATTTTTAAGATTAATTAACGAGATTTTAATGGCCAAGAGAATGTTCAAGAAAATAGACAAAAACATCTTGAGCTTCAAAAACTGGGAGACTAGAAGCCACTTTGCTTGACTCCCCTCCTCCAAGGTTCACTGGGGAAGACAAGCTTCTAATGCTGAATTCTTTTGTGGAAAGCAAATTTACATTTTGCTGCTGTATAAACACTGTGAGTGAAGTGAAAGTTGCTCGGTTGTGTCCGACTCTTTGTGACCCTATGGACAATACAGTCCATGAAATTCTCTAGGCCAGAATACTATAGTGGGAAGCCTTTCCCTTCTCCACAGGATCTTCCCAACCCTGGATCAAACCCAGGTCTCCCACATTGCAGGCGGATTCTTTACCAGCTGAGTCACAAGGGAAGCCTGTACATTACTTAATTAAACTGGTTCCTATACTTGATATATGCCACTAAATCTCCATTAATTACAGTGGATAAATTCTGTGGCCCTAACAACTCTGAAATCTTGGCAGAGAAACCCTAAAACTGTAACTTAAAGGGCAATCAACTCGTTCAATTCAGCCAGAGGTCTATTATTTTACAAACTGAAAGGCCATTTTTCTTTACTATTCCAGCTGAACTTTTACAGAATCAAAGAAGAAAATTCCTAGAGAAATCAAAGACAGTAAAGTTCAATAATCAGAGCTAATTCACTCAAGTACCAGAAATTCAAAATATTAAATGATGTGCTTTGGGACTTCCCTGGCAGTCCAGTAGATAAGACTCTGTGCTCCCAATGCAGGGAGGCTTGTGTTCAATCCCTGGCTGGGGAAACTAAGATCCCACACGCTACATGGTGCAATCTTAAAAGGAAAAAAAAAAAAAAAAAAAATTACTTGTCTTTTAAAAGAGTTCTTAAAAGTGTCTGAAGTTAAAATTCAAAGACATCCAAGGCTAACTTTATTAGATCACAAATATAGCAATGTTTAACGGGACATCATAAAATATCAGGAAAGCATGGTGATGCTCAAAAACTTAAACATAAAATTACCGATGATCCAGCAATTCCACTTCTGAGTGTATGCCCAAAAGAACTGAAGGGACTCTTGAAAGAGATATCTGTTCATGATCACATGAAGTGTTCTTCACAACAGCCAAGAGGTGGAAGTTGTCCAAGTGCCCCCTGGCAGATGAATGGATAAGCAAAATGTACTACATACGTACAATGGACTACTACGCAGCCTTAAAAAGGAATGAAATCCTGAAACGTGCCACAATAACCACGAACCCAGAACACATTATTTGAAGTGAAATAAGCCAGACACCAAAGGACAAATACGTGACTCCACTTATATAAGATACTTGGAGTAGACAAATTCATGTAGCCAAAAATTGAAATGGTGGTGAATAGAAGCTGGAAGAGAAGAAAATGGAGAGTTAGTGTTCAGTGGGTACAGAGCTTCCATATGGGATAAGAAAGTTCTAGAGACGGATAGAGACAGTGGCTACTGCATAATGTATTTTAAAATGGCTAAAAAGATTTTATGTTCTATGTAATTTATAATTTTAAAAAATGAGGAACCATCTGAAATTTGAGTCTAACAAGTGCCAAATAGCTTTTGTACTAGCAAAAAGTCAAAGGAAGCTAACTATTCAAAACACCTTACGACTATGTTGTGATTATTTTTCAAATTCTCAGATATTGATTTTATGCTTGGCAATACATTAAAATATTTGAATTATACTGTATACTAAGAATTTGAATAGTGAGAAAAATTAAATATTTATGAATATATTTTACAAACCAAGTCTTTAAAACAAAACAAAACAAAAAACCCAGTGTGCTCAGCACTGTATTCCAAAGTACTCAACTGCTTAATGGTATATTTTTTCCCCAATATTTTTCCAATACTATATTTTAATATAAGGAAAATATTAAAAATCAAAGTGACTATGTTAAAACATGACAACAGAAATAAAATAGCTTTGCTATCAACCTTATCAGTTCCTCGCAAGCAATCATTAAGTTCTTTAATATTATATATCCCAGGTGTATGTATGTGTGTATATACCTATTTATACATAGGCATATACAAACGTTTATGTATAAAATTATGACATTTGTGATAACACAAATAATTAAATGCATTTTTGCTTGTTTTAGGAATTTAGCCTTGGAAGACAGATTCATGGAGAAGGCAATGGCACCCCACTCCATTACTTTTGCTTGGAAAATCCCATGGACAGAGGAGCCTGGTAGGCTGCAGTCCATGGAGTCGCTAAGAGTCGGACACGACTGAGCGACTTCACTTTCACTTTCATGCACTGGAGAAGGAAATGGCAACCCACTCCAGTGTTCTTGCCTGGAGAATCCCAGGGACAGGGGAGCCTGGTGGGCTGCCGTCTATGGGGTTGCACAGAGTTGGACACGACTGAAGTGACTTAGCAGCAGCAGACAGATTCATATTTAACCTAACACCGCTTTCAGAGATGAAGAAACTGAAAAGCACAAAGGGTACTTGCTAAGGGTATGACTTTACCAGCCACAACCAGAATTCAGAACTTCTAGTCAAGGTGAAATATTATTAATGCTATATATTTCATAAAACTCAATTCAGCCTCTAAAATTAAAGGTCCCTGATTCTAGTTATTGTTCACATGCGTGAACACCGAGGAAGCTGAATCTGAATTTTAGCTTAATATGGCAGAAAGTGAAGAGGAGCTAAAAGGCCTCTTGATGAAAGTGAAAGAGGAGAGTGAAAAAGTTGGCTTAAAGCTCAACATTCAGAAAACGAAGATCATGGCATCTGGTCCCATCACTAGGTGATGAACAGGGAGGCCTGGCGTGCTGCGATTCATGGGGTCGCAAAGAGTCGGACACGACTGAGCGACTGAACTGAACTGAACTCATTGAAATAAGATATCCAAAATATGGCAATTTAAGGAAAACGACGGCCAATTTTAAAAGCATTTTAGGAAGCACCTGCCTCTTTCTTTTAAAAATATAAAATTAAGTTAAAAATCACTTTATTTTTAATTCAGTGAAATTTTCTTGCTAATTTCAACAGGACTCTGTGCCCAGATCAACAGCATCATCCTTTTTGCAGGAGAAATGAGACACCTGGCTATAGGTGAGAGATACTTTACTACAGTCTAACTGTAATAAGACATACTACGAAAAAAAAAAAGAGACATACTACGATTTGTAAGCGACTGAAATCAATGTAAAATGCCTATACCAAATTATATTTGACCTATTTACATTATCTTCTCTTATTCATATTCATTACATACCCATACTGACTTGGATGCCATACAGATATAATAAAAGAATAAGCCTTCTTGCTATTATTTTATCTTCATTCAGTTGAAAATGCTAATGTTTAAAAGAACCAGTAAAAATTAAATAGCTTCCCTGCTTTATGAAATTGTTAAAACCTGAAATTGCTATACATTTTATCTGCTTTTACAAACAAGAACTAACCCTTACATTCATCCCTGATTTGAATTTGAACTTCATAGATTCTAAAAACTATTAACTATAGTTTCAAAATAGGTTGGACCCATAGAAGCAAGAGAAGTCCACAAATTAGATGAATATAGTTTTATATAACAATAATATTCACCAAAAGAAGGCTGATCAACTATCACGTTCTAATGATAAAATTCCTTATATGTCAGATAAAGTGTATTTAAATGTTTCCTATTTCCACATTTGAAAATTATCTTCCAAACATAATGAAATATGTTGCAGTACTGATCAGTTACCCACTATATGACCAGAACTTTTTCTTTAAAGGAAAACTTTAACCAAAGTAAAAATGTGGTTACTTTTCATTGTCACATGCTGGGAAACTGCACAGTTAAAGACCACTTTCACTGTATAGCACACAGTAATTCCCTGTTTGCTCGCTGATGAGTATAGTGACTCAGATAGAGTGACCTACTACATCCTCTTTAAGCGTTTAAAAGTATTTCTTATACTTGCCTACGTTATTAGTGAAAGAGGACACGCAAGAAAAAATCCTACATTTCTAGGGATCAAGAACATCCTGTAAGATAATTATATGATATGATCACCAATATATTCCGTACAAAATGCACGAAAGCATCTTTTCTGAGCCCTCATTAATGACTTCTGGAAAGATCGGTATAAGCTTGTTGCTAACTATACTGCTAACACCTGTCTTTTTTCTAGGACCTGGAAAGAATTTTCAAATCAATAAAGTTCTAATTACCACCAGACTTGGCTGATTAACCACTTCAAATTATTTTTACATGCCCTGGCTTTCTCCCCGACATGTTATTAATTAAGCTGATTTCTACTTTTTCCTGACTACTTTTCTCAGTGAATACACATAATGTACAAAAGCTCAGCTCC
Source organism: Cephalophus harveyi (assembly GCA_006410635.1). NCBI lineage: Eukaryota > Metazoa > Chordata > Mammalia > Artiodactyla > Bovidae > Cephalophus > Cephalophus harveyi. Next base: position 69,021 of record SJYT01032779.1, read on the forward strand.
TTGTAATAGCAAGAGGTAAGAAACTGTCAAAGCATGAAGATTGATATGATTAAATACAGATGTGTCTAGGTAAAATAAAACCACATGAAGAACAATTTTATTTTGTTAAATAGACATTGCATCATGTTATCATGCAAAAGAAACTGGCTATATTTTTCTACCTAGTCGCTGGTTCCAAACAAGCATCATTTCCCTTTGCTTTGGGGAAAGAGTGGAAAAAGCAATGTTTTACAGAAATAACATTTAGCTGCTCTGAATTACAGGTGTAAGTAGTGTGCAAATAACACCTGCAAGGCTGAGAGCCTCCAGAGACAAGGATCAGCTACCCCCACAACCCTTTACTGAGGAAAAATGAGATATTCAGCAAGTGTCATCTGATAAACAGACCCTGGCAAAACCCTACACTAATACACAACTGCTTCAGATAAATCTATTCAACTTGCAGCAGTTAACTCCTGTTTTGCATATCAGTTGCTCAAGGCTAGAAGAAAAAGATACTTTCTAAAAAGGAACCATTACTGACAGTTTTCTCCCCTTTCTCCGCCCACAGATTGTAGTAGGTAGAGCTCCTAGAGTAGAATTAGGAGATGAAAAGAGAGTGGATTTTTTAACTCTTCTGTAATTAACCCTGAGACCTTTAAAATTTCACCAGGGGGATCCAGAAATTATACCTACTACTCACTGCAAAAAATTTTCTTGCATCAGAGTCAGAACGCGAACACTCCTAAGCCATCAAAACAAATCGAAGTATTTTTCAAATTCTGAAATAAGAGGTGAGGACATTCCGAACTCTAAACCCAGAATGCATCAATTACAATATTACCATATGGCTGAGATTGTCAAGAAAAATACATCTCTGATTCTACCCACAAACACCTAATCACTAAATTTGCAACATTCAAACAGTCTAGTTTAACTTAATATCACATGCCAACTCTTCACTTCACTATCTGCATAAAGCTAAGACTTTCACAACTAACATTAACTACATCAAGGCAACCCGTTTCAATGTCTCCTGTCAAACAGCAGGGCCACCGGGTAAATAAATCTTTGTTTCTATTTGGTTCAGTCGCTCAGTCGTGTCCGACTCTTTGCGACCCCGTGGACAGCAGCATAGTTTCTATTAGGCAGCTGCAATCTTTCATACTGTTTCTGAACTCCTTTGATGGTCTTTGGTGCTAGTGGGAACTGACCACGAGGCACACAGTGAGAAGGGTCACGTGAACAGCTCGTGACTTCCACTGTGAATCAACCCTCCTCAGGATAGTAGGAAACTCAAAGTTGGGACGCACACATCCAAGTACCTAGAAAGCACGCGGCTGGTGACTTCTCAGGGAATGCACGAGGCACTGGGACGAAGTCCTAGCACCCAGAGTGGAAATGCAACAAATGCCAACGTCTTACTACTTGCAACAGCTTCCCCGCAGCGCCGGAGCAGCCAGGGACTTCGGGGCGGTCGAGGTCTGGGTCCGAGTCCGGTACCTCCAGACCCAGACCCTGCCCATCCTCGGAGACGCGCCCTCACTCCCCACCAGGCGCGGACAGACCTCCCCCAGCACCATGCAGGGGAGAGCCCGCTTGCCCTGAAGCCGGCCTAGGAAACTGACCTACGCGGTCACCCGGGTTCCAGACCTCCCGGGGTGGGGACCACAATCGCAGGCTGCCCGTCTCACGCCCAGGAGGCGGCCGTCACCTGGCTCGCACTCCAGGAAGACTCGCGGCCCCGCGGATTGTCGGTCTCGCGGATCCCGGCGCCCGGCGAAGCCCGCGGCCGCTTGGCACCACTCCGCGAGGTGGCGCCGCCCCTCCGCGCCGGCCAGCCCCGCGAGCGCGCGCGCGCTCCGGCTTTATTTACGCCTTGCCGGGGCACCACGTGACCGGCGCGCGGGCCGTGTGGCGCGCTCGGCCTCCGGCCCCGCCTCCGGATGGCACGCCCCGCCCCCGGCCTGGCACGCCCCGCCCCCAGCACTCTCCAGTCCCGCCCGGATCGCCGAGGATGGTTCCAGGATTTGCCAACTGCTGTCAGGAGGGACAAGGACTTCACGCTCCTCCCACACGCCCCGCCCCAAGAGAAGGACGGACCCTTCTTCGGGGACACCCAGGAGCTGCGGCACGGAAAGGAAGCCCTCCAAGCCAAAGCAAATATATTTATAAATACTCAATACATTACCCAGCTGCCCAGGCTTTCTCTTTTCTGCTTTGGTTGCGACTTTACTCGTGGGAACTTAATCGGCAGTGTAAATTAGCTGCACCTCTCTTTTCACATGTCAAAGGATGATCTTTAAATTCTATACAGGTGTGAGCATCTAAGATGGATATGAGTAAGGTGTGCTTAAAGAGAGATTTTACAAGTTTTCTTCACTTCGTCCCCCCATCACACACCTTTCATAGAGTCCATCTCTATGGACTCGCACAACAGGTCTAGCCAGAGTAGTTAACACATAGTCTATTATGTGAAAGTACACACTCTAGTGTAATTACACCTTTTAAAAATATGCATAGCTGAAAAAGACGAGGTTACGAGCAAACGAAAAATTTTTCAACTTTCTTGTATTTTCCAGTGTATTTAATCAACGTGTTCTTTTGTAATGAACATTAGTAAACAGGTATCATATTTAAGGGGCGTAGGTTTTCAGTTAAGTCTAGAAACCTGGTTGAGAACCTATTGCAGGCCAGATGGTCATTGCATTTGTATGTGATGCGTGATGTGTCAGATCTCTTAGAATGTTTCTGGAGAACAGCAGAAATCTTGCTTATATATCCTAGGCTAACATCATCTTTTCTTAGTAAAAAAGGCACTTGAAGAGCACAATGCTTCAAGGGTGAATTGTGTGGTAACTAAGGCAGTCATATTTGCCTCAAAAGGAAACTTCAGAGCTTATTTTCTAAGAATACTGAATTACCTTCACAGGCAAAATAAAAACTGACTACCTGAATAATTATCCACATTATTCCACAAAAGCCTTAATTCTCACTAACATGATTTAATTGCCTAAATTCACTACTCACTTTTTTTTCAGTTCACGAAATTGAGTTTGTAAACCTTGTAGCCAATAGGAGGATGAAAGTAACAGGAGGTAATCACCATGACTACCAATAAAAAGTTCTAATCTTGGTGAGATCACTCCTTGTACATATTTTTACAGGCGTCTCTTTGATACATATGTAAACAATCTTTAGGAAAAGGTATCTCTTTGGCATTTTTATTTCTGACTAGTACAGATATAAACATACCAAGGGTGTAACAATTCTTATTGTAAAGCACTACTGTCCAATGCTACTTTCTGCGATGATAGAAATGTTCTATTAATATAATTCTACCCTGTCCAATACAGTAGCCACCAGCCACATATGCCTGCTGAGCTCTTGAACTTTGGCTAGTGTGATTAAAGAATTGAGTTTTATGTAATTTTAATGTAAATAGCCACCATGTGGCTGGTAGTGGTTTAGTTGCTAAGTCACGTCTGACTCTTAGAATCCCATGGTCTGTAGCCTGCCAGGCTCCTCTGTCCACGGGATTTTCCAGGCAAGAATAATAGAGTGGGTTGCCAATTCCTTCTCCAGGGGATCTTTCCAACCCAGGAATCAAACCCAGGTCTTCTGCATTGCAGACAGATTCTTTACCAGCTGAGCTATGAGGGAAGCCCACTTCCTCATGTGACTGCTATGTGGCCAGCAGCAACCATAATGGGTAGTGCTATTCTGTAGCAACAAAGAATTACTATATTGCCCCCAACTGTATCATACTCTATTTTGAGAAGTGTTTGATAGACACAGAACATCTGGAAACAATAACTCTTCTCAACTTGTGAACAGGTAGATATTTTAACTTTGCAGATAGAGCATGTTAAAGTTACTGTGTCACCCTTTATCTACAAAGAATGTAACTAGGACAGAATCGGTAGCTCTGGGTGAATAGAAAAGGGATTTGGGAGAAACTAACTCTTTGCCTTGCCATTCCCAGGCCTGCCTGACCCAACCGGAAAGTTAACCATCTTCAGATCACAATGTGTTTCATCAGAATTACCCATGGCCTGGTTCAGACTGGATCCACTTAGGGTTCTTTCGTTTGCTTGTTTCAGATAAGTTCATCATCTTCAGTCGCAAAGTCATGTCCATCTCTTTGCGACCCCATGGACTGTAGTCCACTAGGCTTCTCTGTCCGTGGGCTTTTCCCGGCAAGAATACTGGAGTGGGCGGCTATTCCCTTCTCCATGGGATCTTCCAACCCAAGAATCGAGCCTGGGTCTCTTATGTTTCTTGCATTGGCAGGTGGACTCTTTTACCACTGAGTCATCTGGGAAGCCCAGGAGCCCACAGCTACTACTGCCCACCCCACATCCCAGCGTTTCCCACCAGAATAAGACTCCCTCCAGATGATAGTACCCGATGTTTGTGTCCCTGCAGTTTTGTCTTAAGCCTGAAATGTCCCAGAATGCACTTGGCAAACTGCATGTTTTAAAAACACTCCCCTGGTGCCCGTGTGATTTTGAAGTGCTGCAGAAGGCACACTAAAGGCTTATTAAGGCTTATTAAAAGGAGGGTTTTATGGACTGAGACTTTGGAGAGGGCTTTGGGTAATTATTGCCTGGAATGCTGAAAAATAGGTCAGATGTCATCAGGCAAATCCAGACAAACTGTTGAGTTGGGGGAAATTAACCATCCCCTACACCTACATATTAAGTACTTTGTAGTTATTATTAACCCAATACCATCAAGGCTGTGATGTCATTGTCTTTTATCTCTTTAAAGCTGTCTAAATTTTTTTGTCATTTGTACCATACACTCAGGTTTTTTAATAACTGAAATGAGTTGGTACATTTTCAGATATTAAATTATTTTTATCTAAGCTTAATTCTCTACCTGTTCCTCTTTTGCCAGGTATGTGACACACAGATGTCTAATCAACTGCCTTCCACCAATGACTGATTCTGCTGGGTCCCCACACAAAAAGTTTAGGAAGGTCCCCTCTATCTATAGTTCCTTGATTGCTAGCCACAAGCAGTGACACTGGCTAACCTAAGCAAATAGGGAATGTTTTGCACAGTATCAAATAAACAGCTGAAAATCTGGCCCCGCCAGGACAGGACTAGGGCACTGCCAGGGATCTGGGTAGGAGGGACTAGGCTACAGGTTTTCTAGGCTGCTCCCACCAGGAAAGAATAAACTCCATTTATTTTTGTTTTCCTATCATTTCGTCTTCCTCTTCAGAAGAGGCAAACAAGAGAGAGAAACAGATAGAGAGACACTTTTTGGTATACAGGGCAGGGCACCTTGGCTGACAATACCACAAAACTGCCTTCCATAAGAGTAGTAGTGCCCCACTGGCCCACGCGTGCGCACGCACACGCTAGCGAGGTCCAGTGCTGTTACCAGAAGGAGCAATTAATTATGAGCAACCACAATCACAAAAATGTCTATTACAGTCTCTCTTTGCTTTTCAATCAAGCCCTTCCCTTCATAGCTTTTCCCATAAGGCACGGGCTCCTTGGGCAATATTTTCAGCTCCACATTTAGCCCTTTGCTCTCTTCATCATGAGCACACCCCTGCTTTTCCACGCATAGTTGTCTGGTCAAGCAGTGTGCCTGACAGTTACACTACCCCTTCCTGGAAACCTCAGAAAGTCTGCCTTGCCCACAGCCCCTCTTTGAGGGCTTCCTTACACAGCCTCTGATTCCTGGCTCAATGGAAGGCGCAGGGGCAGGACCTAACAAAACATCACCTTTCTTCAGGCTTACCAAAAGTATGTAGACATGCTCTGCCCAACAGAAAAGATCTCTGCTGGGTAGTATTAAACTACAAGTATAAACTGTCTAGTATAAACCATCTAGATTCTCTGTGGGTCCATTTGACTGTCCAGTATACAAAGTACAGTGTTTAGGGCAGAAGCAGTAAAACATACAGAGGAAAGTGAAGGCAGAGAGAAAGCAGAAACCATGGGAGGTCAAGAAGGAGAGAAGAGAGGAGACTGGGAATCTCTGAGGCAAGAGCAGAGAGAGATTGAAACCCCAGGGTGTGGAAACACCTGTGCAGGGCATGAAGGGTGAGGCTCCCTGCTGACTACTGGCTGCAGCTGTGTCTCCAATCACCTGTCAGCGTAGCACAGATGTTTCTGCTTTTATCTCTATATATCGTTGCAGTAAATCCCTACACTTTTACACCTAATGTAACCTGTTTCTCTGTTGCTTGAACCCAGAAAAAGCCTCACACCATGATGACCCCTTTCTTGCTCTCAGCTCTCCTGTTCCTGATCTCTAACAAACAATCCTGTCGATACCGCCTTTCAACAGCCACCCTTCGCTTCAAGGTCTCTGCAACTCTTTTGAAACTTTTAGAACACATCTCTTTTCCAGATCCCCAGTAACTCCCACTGTCCATTCCAGAGTCACCTGTCAACACCTGACGAGCAGCCATAGCATGCCACATTAGTCCACTTGGTGAAATCACAAAGATCGAAGAAAGGGGCTTTGATGGGCCAGCCTGCAGCCTGAATTGGAAGTACAGACCAGATTCCAGACTCCTGGATCTTAGATTTGGAAGAGTCAGCAGAAACCTATCACACCTAAGAGTCAACATCACACCTAAGCCAGATGGTCTTCAACCACATTGCGAAGAGGAATTTACCTCTCTGGAGCCCGGGAACTTCCTGGATCACTGCCTCACGTGCGTGCTAAGTCACTTCAGTTGTGTCCAACTCCTTGCCACCCTGCAGACTGTAGCCATCGGGGCTCCTCTGTGCAACTCAAACCACTCTCCTGGCTGAATTATTCCTGGTAGAAGTTCCTCCTACAGAGGCAAATGCCTACTTCACACAGCTCTCACCAGGTATTCAATGTAAAGATGAACAGAACAAACTGTATTAGCCTTCCATAGGCTGTTATTTTAAAAAGTTAAAGAAGACTAGAGTGATTTCTCTTTCTGATTTCTCTTTGCCTTGATTTCTCTTTGCCTTGATTTCTCTTTCCTTGGCTTACATTTTCAGAGGCTCCAGCCTGTGATTAGGCTCCAGCAGTCATAGCATTCTGAAACCCAATTTGTACTTTTATCTCTTAAAATTTAGCACCCAGGACTAAGCAAATCATACATGTTTCTGTAAAACTAAAAACAGTAATCTTAGTACTATTATATCCACTTTGTGAAACTAAACTGCCTTTTTCCCAACCTTATTATCTTGACCTCTCCACTGCCCTCTGGTGGTGGTGAATTTTTTTCTCAACTGTTAGAATTGCGAGAGAAAAGAGATCAAAGAAGGGAGGAGGTAGTGGAAAACCACATGGACTGAGGAGCCTGGTGGGTTGCAGTCCATGGGGTCGCTAAGAGTCCGATACGACTTCACTTTAACTTTCACTTTTCACTTTCATGCATTGGAGAAGGAAATGGCAACCCACTCCAGTGTTCTTGCCTGGAGAATCCCAGGGACAGGGGAGCCTGGTGGGCTGCCGTCTATGGAGTTGCACAGAGTCGGACACGACTGAAGTGACTTAGCAGCAGCAGTGCAGAAAAAAAGAGTGATTACATTCATATACAGATTCGTGGCCTCATGAAGTTTATAATCTAATTTTGGAAGCAAAATATACAATGGAAACTAACCAAAAAAACATAACAATACTTATAACTGATAAAACAAATTCTAAAGAATTTGGGAAGATGAGATCAGTGAGGAGTAGAACAAAGATGTATAGAAGTGGTGGTATATACGCTTAGCTTCAGCTTTGGATCAGAAGCAGTAGGAAATGGGAAATGAGTACCTTCCACACAATAAGTTTGAGAGATGCAGCAAGAAACTGAAGATGTGAGAATTTATTTGGGGTAAAAGCTTAGGGCTAGAAACAGATTTGTGAATCACGCACAAATATCCATGACATTGTAGGATTACCAACAGAAAGAAGATTAGAGTAATGACATGCAAGGACTTATAAGAGCAGAGAACCTCTCATTCATCATCGATTAATTCGTGTCTTCATTAGTCAGTAAATACATATTAACCTAGTAACTGACATGACTTTGTGAGTGGATACATGTGCAAGGCACTGTTTAAGGCTGAGAGAGAAAAAGATAACTCTGAAACAGCCTTGCCTTCAGGAATTTAAGTACCTAGGGACACAGATGAGGCAATGTAAGACCTATAAATCAGCAGGTGAATTAAGAGATAGAAAATAATAAGAACCATAAGAAAACTTCAGATAAAGGAGGAATAAGAGGAAGAAAGTTTCGTTTGCAAGCTGGGGCTATTAGTGAATGCTTTAGAGGAAAGATTGCTTTTAGAGTTAAGCCATTAATTCACCTGAAACTACCACAACATTGTTAATCAGCTATACCCTGATACAAAATAAAAAGTTTAAAGTTTGAAAAAAAAAAGTTCAGTCATTAATGGATAGGATTTGAGCATATGGAAATGCTGGAGAAGACTCTTGAGAGTCCCTTGGACTACAAGGAGATCAAATGAGTCAATCCTAAAGGAAATCAACTCTGAATATTCACTGAAGGACTGATGCTGAAGCTGAAGCTCCAATACTTTGGCCACCTGATGGGAAGAACCAACTCACTGGAACCAACTCACTGATGCTGGGGAAGACTGAAGGCAGGAGGAGAAGGGGACGACAGAGGTGAGATGGTTGGATGGCATCACTGATGCAATAGACATGAGTTTGAGCTAACTCTGGCAGATAGTGAAGGACCGGGAAGCCTGGTGTGCTGCAGTCCATGGGGTCGCAAAGAGTCAGACATGACTGAGCGACTGAATGACAACAAAATTTAGGAATGTGTACAACTTTTAATAAGAACTCTTGGAAAAGAGGAGACATAGTGCATGGAATATTTTTAAATGTACTGTCTCAGCTAAACCTAAAAAATAGGGACAAATGGTTTTTAAGCAGATAAGACTGTGAGCAAAACTGGCTAAGAGGGGGTGGGCAACATAAACTAGCGCAGGGCCTACATGTGCAGACCGCAATGCTGGCTCATAAAACAGACACTGGCTGGATTCTCAGCACTGCCCGGCAATCCTTTGTCCTTCCTTGTTAGAAGTTCTGAGTGGAGACTGAAGGGGCAGGTAGTGGAAAGAGCTTGGGGAGGCTCAAATGGAGGTGACAGGTAGACTCTGGTTGAGAGCTCAGAGGTGAGCTCTGAACCAGAGAGCCACATCTGTGACCATCTGTGTCGAGGGGACGTGAGCCTTCAGCTTTGCAGGAGATGGCTTAGGGACAAAGAACAGAATGAGAAGATAAGGGGCCAGGACTGGGCTTCTTTTCCTGCTCTTCACTGCACTTTCTTTTCTGCTAAAATCCCTTCCCTGCCAGCTCCCCAGGACACCCTCAGCAGATGACTGTGCCACCCGCTTTACCAAGGACAGCCTCCCTGGTGGCTCAGTGGTAAAGAATCCACCTGCCAATGCAGGAGACCCATGTTCAACCCCCTGGGTCAGGAAGATCCCCTGGAGAAGGAAATGGCAACCCACTCCAGTATTCTTGCCTGGAGAATCCCGTGGACAGAGGAGCCTGGTGAGCTACAGTCCACGGGGTTACAAAGAGTCAGACACGACTGAGCGACTAACATGTCCACTTGCTCTCTTACCAAGGACACAAAACCATCAGCTGAGAACCCCCTGAACTTCTTACCACCCAACCGACATGCTTGCCTGCAGTCACACCCTTCTTACGTTTCCTCCTGTCAAAGGCCAGAACCCTGCTCAGTGTTGCCGAGCCCCCCTCCTCAGCAACCCTGTCCGTCAACCCTCTCCTAGATCTTCCAGCTTTCGAGATGAACCCACTCCACAAGGGTTCTCTAATCGCTGCCATCTTTTAAAAACCGTCCTCCAGAGAGTGGTACCCTGTCTCCCTCCTCCTTCAGAGTTGTTGTTGTTCAGTCACTCAGTCGTGTCCGACTCTTTGCGACCCCATGAACGGCAGCACACCAGGCTTCCCTGTCCTTCACTATCTCACGGAGCTTGCTCAAACTCATGTCCACTGAGTCAGTGATGCCATCCAAACATCTCATCTTCTGTCATCCCCTTCTCCTCCTGCATCAGGAATCTTTCCCAGCCTCAGGGTCTTTTCCAATGAGTTGGCTTTTCCTATCAGGTGGCCAAAGGATTGGAGCTTCAGCTTCAGATCAATAACTCCTTTGGAGTTAAACTGCTTGAAAACTCAGTCTCCTCTGGTCTCGCCATCTCCTCTGCACTCTATCTTCTTCTCTCTGTAGCAGCTTCTGCTCCCGCTACTCCACTGAAACTGCTCCTGTTGGGAACCCCAAAGGCCTCCCTGTTGCAAAAGCCAATGAATCCGTTAAGTGCCCTAACTTTAGCTGACCCTTGGCTGCGTCTGACACCAGTGACCACTTCCCGCCTCCTGGGAATGCTCTTTCCTCACTTTCTCTGAGCTCCTTCCCCGCAGTGTTGCAGGTTCTTCCGTAAACTCCCCTTCTTCTCACACTCTCCGTAGAAGAGCTCCATGTCCCCATGGCTTCCTCACCCTCTGTCTGCTCATGTCTCACCAATCTGTAACACGGGTCCCCAAACCACTGCTGAGCTTCTGACCATACAGCAACGCATCCAACTCAGCACAACTAAAAGCGCAGCTCCTCCGCCGCTTCCCTCCTGTTCTCATTCTCAGTGGCAAGCTGGTCTCTCTTCCTTATTCTCCCCATCCTACCTTTTCTCCCACACTCAGCCCTAATCTATTCTTCACACTGTAGTAAGAGGCTGTTTCCAAGATTTCAGTCATATCAACTAATGCTCTTGCTGAGAACACTCCTCTGCCTCTTCCTTGCTTCCTGAAATGTCACATTCAGCTCCTGTCATTATATCTGTGGTAGTCTGCACTTCAAATCAAATTGCCAACATCCGTTGGATCATAAAAAAAGCTAGAGAATTCTGAAAAAACATATACTTCTGCTTCACTGACTATGCTAAAGCCTTTGACTATGTCGATCACAACAAACTGTGGAAAATTCTTCAAGAGATGGAAATACCAGACCACCTTACCTGCCTTCTGCGAAACGTGTATGCAGGTTGGGCATCTACAGTTAGAACTGGACATGAAACAATGGTTCAAAATTGGGAGAGGAGTACCTCAAGGGTGTATATTGTCAGCCTGGTTATTTAATTATATGCAGAGTACATCATGCAAAATGCCGGGCTGGATGAAGCACAAGCTGGAATCAAGATTGTGGGGAGAAATATCAGTAACATCAGATATGCAGATGACACCACTGTAACGGCAGAAGGTGAAGAGGAACTAAAGAGTCTCTTGATGAAAGTGAAAGAGGGGAGTGAAAAAGCTGGCTTAAAACTCAACATTCAAAAAATGAAGGTCATGGCATCTGGTCCCATCACTTCATGGCAAATAGATGGGGAAACAATGGAAACAATGACAGATTTTATTTTCTTGGGCTCCAAAATCACTGTGGATGGTGACAGCAGCCATTAAATTAAAAGACTCTTGCTCTTTGGAAGAAAAGTTATGACAAGCCTAGACAGCGTATTAAAAAGCAGAGACATTATCTTGCCTACAAAGGTCCTTATAATCAAAACTATGGTTTTTCCAGTAGTCATGTATGGATCTGAGAGCTGGGCAATAAAAAAGGCTGAGTGCTGAAGAATTGATGCCTTCAAATTGTGATGCTGGAGAAGACTATTGAGAGTCCCTTGGACAGCAAGGAGATCAAGCCAGTTAATCCTGAAGGAAATCAGTCCTGAATATTCATTGGAAGGACTGTTGCTGAAGCTGAAGCTCCAATACTTTGGCCATCTGATTCGAGGAGCCAACTCATTGGAAAAGACCCTGATGCTGGACAAGATCAAAGGCAGGAGGAGAAGGGGACAACAGAGAATGAGATGGTTGGATGGCTTCACCAACTCAATGGACATGAATTTAAGCAAACTCCAAGAGATGGTGAAGAACAGGGAATTCTGGCATGCTGCAGTCCATGGGGTCACAAAGCATTGTACACGACTGAGTGACTGAACAATTCTACATTTCAGCAATTGTGAACAAATTTCAGTTCCCTGATTTGCCATGGTCTCTGATGCTTTAAGACCTCTGCTGATGTTGTTCTTTTGTGTCTTGAACTCTCTTCCTCAGCTTCCTCATCTTCCCAAGGCTTATGCTATGTACTGTCAGAGCTTAGAAATCAATTCTCTCCAAAGACCTTCCCTGACCCGCTCCTGTAGTCTTTCAGGTTTACCTTGTATGTACTCCTATAAGAATATCTGTCACATAGTGATACAAATGTGTTTTCATTCATCTGTATCTTTCATCAGAGTAGAAGTATACTAAAGCCAAGGAATGCCTTGTTCACCAGTTCATCCCCCATCTAACACAATGCATGGCACATATTAGGAAATCAAAACCTATTTGTTGAATGAATGAACGAACTGGGACTTTATGTCTAAAATGTTTTATCTCAAGTTAGGAAGCAAGGCAGTAAAATGGCAGGTACACAAAACTCAGAAACCTGAATTGCATCCCAGCTCTCTGTTAGGGGCTTCCCTCGTGGCTCAAATGATCAACAATCTGCCTGCAATGTGGGAGACCCAGGTTTGACCCCTGGGTCAGGAAGATCCCCTGGAGAAGGGAATGGCAACCCATTCCAGTATTCTTGCCTGGGAAATGGCATGGACAGAGAAGCCTGGTGGGCTACAGTCCATATGGACACGACTAAGTGATGACTAACACCACTTTCACTTTCTTTACCTGTTTACCAGCTATATGACCATGAACAATTTAACTTCTCTGAATTCAGAGCCCACCCAATGCCAGGCACTGTACTGGGTGCTTGCAAGGTAAAGATGAAGAGAGCCATGCTAATGGTCATCAAGGAAGCCGAGTCCAAAACAATGTGTTGGATGTGGGAGGAAAGAACATTCCAGGTAGAGGGAGTAACACTCGAGAAGGGCTAGAGGTGAGCAGTCAAGCAGGTGAGCCATCGATCACATGCCTTCTGAAAGGAAGTGGATCTAGTTCAATAAATCTAGAAGAGAAGGTGCAGGACAGAGAGTTGGGATGAAGCAATGAGACTGTAGACATAAAAGGAGCCACATCACAAAGCATCCTTCACAGAGTGTCGGAGACTTTGAGATTCGTCCTCAAAGGCGTGGAATTAAAACCCCAAAGAGTTCTAAGCAGGAGAGTCCCAACACTAGAGCTGTATCAGAGAGAGAGCTATGTCAAGTGGCAAGGCAGAGAGGGGCTGAAAGACAGTGAAGTCAGAAGCAGGTTAGGAGGCTGTTGTAGCGGTCCAGTCAAGGGGCCTCAGCTTTGACAAGGACTTTGAAGATGGAGAAAAGTAGTGGGAGACTGATTTGAGAGATACAAGTGACAGAACATACAGAACTTGGTGACTGATTCCATGAGCAGGGTGAGAGACAAGGAGGAATAAGGGTGGCACCCAAGTGTCTGGTACAGGCAGCTGGTATAGAGAGGCGCCATTTACTGAGATGGGAACTGCAGAAGATGGAAAGACTTTTCAACAAAGGACTGACATGATCACGGTGATCCTTCAGTGAGAGCGTTCTGTTGGCAGGAAGCAGGATGGGAAAGGGAAATGTCTGGAGTCAGGAAAATGAACTAAGCAGTTACTGCAGTGGTCCAGGGGGAGCTGAGAGGGCCTGGACTAGGGTGAGCAGTGAGCCTGGAAGGGAAGCTGCAGTAACAATAGACAAGGTAGGCAATTACAGAGGAGAGTCTTGGAGAATAGGATTAAACAGCTGCATTAGGAGAGCTGACCTGAAGGTCTTTGAAAGCCAAGCAGAGGAACTGAGACTTGATACAATAGGAAAAAATAAAACTTTACACTATTACTGAACAAAGTAGCATTTGAGGATATGTGCTTGCTAAGTCCATTCAGTCGTGTCTGACTCTTTGTGACCCTAGGGACTGTAGCCCGCCAGGCTCCTCTGTCCATGTGATTCTCCAGGCAAGAATACTGGAGTGGGCTGCCATGCCCTCCTCCAGGGGATCTTCCCAGCCCAGGGATTGAACCTTTGTCTCATGTCTCCTGGTTTGGCCAGCAGGTTCTCCACCACTAGCGCCACCTGAGAAGCCCCAATATTTTCATCAGACATTTAAAAATTTCACATGATCATCTCCTTTGGACACTGATTTTGGGGTACAGAGGGAGCTGATCCTATTCTGTTTCTACTTTCAGTCCGAGGAAAACTTTTAGAGAAAAAGAAAACTAAAGTACCACATAAGAGGAAAGGAGGTGGAAGAACGCAGGGTCAAGACAGGGTCACTGTGTGTGATGCTGAGGGAGGCTAAGCCTCTGGTTCACTCCTCTCATTCCCTTCCATGATCCTCTTCTCTATTGGCCGTAACTCAATCCGTTCTAAGGTTTTAACAACTAACAATAGAACTGGTAACTATCCCTTCTAGAATTTTGTTAAGAGGTTTCTTAAAAATTAAAATCATTTTTTTTCTTTTTAAGCCAGAGTTAGTATTTTTGGCAAGTGGGGACCCAGGTCCTTCTTAATATTGGATCACAAATAAACAGTGACCTTGAACTTGTATCACCAGGGGAACATAAGGCATAATGATGCTAAGTGGGGACAGTGTTTATCAAAAAGTGTTCTAGTAATTTTACTGCTCTAAGATTTTAGGAGGTGGAGAGAGGTGGGGATTCCTTAGTTAAATTCTTTCAGAAAAGCTGCATACTACCATCCTCTCTTAGAGATTTATACTGTACGTTAAAATATTAAGGGTGTTAAGAGTTTTAACAAAATTATCAGATGAGGTGTGTTTAGCACAGAGATGATAAACTCGATTGACCACGGAACACCTCACTTTACTACCTTCCTTTCTGAGGAATGAATTTCTATGGAATATACCTTTGAACACATTGTTACTGAGAAATCAGCCCCTGCCCTTGAGGTCACTGAAGTGGCCGCACACCTTGTTTGGAGATGGGGGTGCCTATTTCTGAAATGGGGTTGCTGATCAGACCAGTGCTATCAGGATCCTTACCCCATGGTTCCATGGTATATGAGCTCTGGTAGTATACATTAGGTGTCACCCTTCCATTCTCTTCAAATCCCCTGAAGTCAGGAAGTGCCTAAAATTATTATTCTTTCTTGCTACTGTTTATACAATTGCCAGCTAACCTTCTTAGACTGCTGTGTTATTTATGGTGATATTAAAATATTCAAGGATTTCCTTCCTTCCCCAGTTGCTTGTTAATCTTGGCTCTGTTTCCTTGACTTCTTTTTTTTTGAGAGCTTCTCCTTAAAACTTATATTTTAATATGCATCACGCGAATCCTCCTTTGTACCTCTGTCACATTTCTTGGGCATAATTGGTCAAACGGTTGGCCAGAGCACAAAGGGCACAAAGAGAACCTACAGCCTCAGCATTCACTGGCCTGCGTCTGCCACGTTAGTTTTCATTAGCTGGGAGCATACAATAAGCACAGGAATCAAGGAAAGACATTAATAGCATGCCAAGGTGTTTGTGTTTCATTCTTAAATATTTTAAGGACATATTTCCCTCAGAAAAATATTTCAGGAACATATATGACTTCAAGTCAGTACTACATAGGCAGAATTCACCCGTGTTACAGTGTATCTTAAAGCAGCCCGTGCTGGGTCCTGAAGAAACAGATGCCAACATGAGGTTAAATGTGCAAGAAACTTGCTGGAGGAAATGCCTGTGAGAAAAAATAGGAAAGAGCCTGAAGAGGCTCTGAGAGCCATCAAACTGATGCAAACCTGACTTTGAGTGGAGAGACAGAAACAAGGGACAGAGGAAGGCTGTGTAGCAGTTGTTGTTCAGTTGCTCAGTTGTGTCTGACTTTGCAACCCCATGGACTGCAGCACGCTAGGCTTCCGTGTCCTTCACTATCTCCCGGAGTTTGCTCAAACTCATGCCCATTGAGTAGGTGATGCTATCCAACCACCTCATCCTCTGTTGCCCCATTTTCTCTTGTCTTTAATCTTTCCCAACGTCAGGGTCTTTTACAATCAGTCAGTTTTTCACATCAGGTAGCCAAAGTATTGAAGCTTCAGTGAATATTCAATGAACATTCAGGGTTGATTTCCTTTAGGATTGACTGGTTTGATCTCCTTGTTGTCCAAGGGACTCTCAAGAGTCTTCTCCAGCACCACAGTTCAAAAGAAGCACTCAGTCTTCTTTATGGTCCAACCCTCACATCCATACACGGCTACTGAAAAAACCATCAGTTCAGTTTAGTCGCTCAGTCGTGTCCGACTCTTTGCGACCCCATGAATCGCAGCACGCCAGGCCTCCCTGTTCATCACCATCTCTCGGAGATCACTCAGACTCACATCCATCGAGTCAGTGATGCCATCCAGCCATCTCATCCTCGGTCGTCCCCTTCTCCTCCTGCCCCCAATCCCTCCCAACATCAGAGTCTTTTCCAATGAGTCAACTCTTCGCATGAGATGGCCAAAGTACTGGAGTTTCAGCTTTAGCATCATTCCTTCCAAAGAAATCCCAGGGTTGATCTCCTTCAGAATGGATTGGTTGGATACTTTGTCAACATAGTGATGTCTGCTTTTTAATATGCTGTCTAGGTTTGTCATCGTTTTTCTTCCAAGCAGCAAGCATCTTTTAATTTCATGGCTGCAGTCACTGTCTGCAGTGACTTTGAAGCAGTAAACCTAAGGAAAGTTCAGCAAGACCTTTGGGAGCCAGGAGCCCAAGCCTCCCATCAGAGGAGTGTCCTATCCCTCAGGAATGGTCGGTTTGGGTCACTGCTGTGTGCCTGGCTGAGGGCAGCCCACGGGAAGTACAGTCTCACAGTACAAACAGTAACAGATCTCAGAGCATAGTGGGGCCCTCAGTCAATTACCCTCCCTGTCCTCCAAGATCTGAGAAGTGCTTTCCCATGGCCATCACACAAGATTCTCAAATTTTAATTTGCATAAGAATCGCTCAGGAATCTTACTAAAACGCAGACCCAGTGGGTCTGGCAAAGAGGCCTGAGTTTCCATACTTCTACCAAGCTCTTAGATAACATGATGCTGTTGGTCCACAGACTTCACCTTAAGTAGCAAGGTCCTAGAGAATATTTAGAAGACCCCTATTCAAACTATCAATGTAGGTTGAAATAGGTTTATGAAGAACTGTTCACAGGCCTCTTTCCTTACGCCTGATGTGACAGTCATCTCAGTTACAGTCAGATGTATATAATTCCAGGTTAGGTTTTTTCCCCATTCAAATAACTCATTCCTCTTCCTGTTATCACAGCTGTCAACCCCTTTTGTCACATTGCTTATATAACCTTTTAATGATCATTTCCACAGCATCTCTCTATCTATATGCACTCATTTTGGTACCAAGAGAGAACTTTGGTCCTTTATGGTCTGAGTATGACTCCTTCTCCCTCCATGTATTTAGTTTGGACAGTTTATGTTTCTTCAGTTCAGTTCAGTTGCTCAGTCGTGTCTGACTCTTTGCGACCCCATGAATCGCCGCACGCCAGGCCTCCCTGTCCATCATCAACTCCCGGAGTTCACCCAAACTCATGTGCATTGAGTCAGTGATGCCATCCAGCCATTTCATTCTCTGTTGTCCCCTTCTCCTGGCCCCAAATCCTCCCAGCATTAGGTCTTTTCCAATGAGTCAACTCTTCGCATCAGGTGGCCAAAGTATTGGAGTCACAGCCTCAGCATCAGTCCTTCCAATGAACACCCAGGACTGGTCTCCTTTAGGATGGACTGGTTGGATCTCCTTGCAGTCCAAGGTGTTTCTTAATCTTAAGCAAAAAGTTCTAAGCACCTCCTTCCAATCATATTGGGTTCTGAAGTCCACTCTACATAGAAATTCTGGTGCAGGCAGTCATCATATTTCTCCTCTATGTGCAAGTTCTGAGGGATCTGGCCACATGCCTCCCCATCACCTGAAGACTTCTGCAGTTATCATCCTAATACCATGTAGCTGTCCATCTATTGTTAAACAGATGCATCCTCTTCCTTCACTCCATTCACTGGTCTTTTTGTACATCTTCCCTGTGGCTCAGATTGTAAAGAATCTGCCTGCATTACAGGAGACCTGGGTTCTATCCCTGGGTCAGGAAAATCCCTTGGAGGAGGAAATGGCAACCACTCCAGTATTCTTGCCTAGAGAGTTCCAGGGATGGGCTACAGTCCATGGGTCTCAAAGAGCTGGACATGACTGAGGGAGTAACACTTCCACTTTGTATGTCTTCATGCCCCACACAGTTTCTATGGTGTAAAATAGCAGCTTTTACATTCCCCCTTGACCCTTGCTAAATCCATAGAATTTTTTCATCAAAGAAAGCTTTAGTAAAATAGTTGAGGCTGGTCTGGGTAAAATAGCGGGAAATAAAATCAGAGAGGTAGCCAGGAACACATCTTGTGTGTTAGGGTGTTTAAGTATTACCATGAAAGCTATGGGGAGCAAATAAAGGATTTCCAGGGAAGAAAGACACATCAGACATGTGCATTTTGAAGGATTCCTCTGGCAGATGTGAGGTGGGTAACTTAAAGAGGGTCCAGATGGAATCAGAAAAACTAGGAGAATATAAGGAAGGTAAGCGATATTAAGGAATCAGAATCGTCAGAACTTGTTGTCTGTGTATGAAGACAGTGAAGATTGTACAGTATTCCTCCCAGGTTTCAGGCTTGGCCAATTATTGATGCTCAGTTGTGTCCAACTCTTAATGACCCCATGAACTGTAGCCCACCAGGCTCCTCTGTCCATGGGATTTTCCAGGCAAGAATATTGGAGCAGGTTGCCATTTCCTTCTCCAGGGGATCCTCCCAACCCAGGGATAGAAACCGGGTCTCCTGCATTGCAGCCAGACTCCTTACTGGCTGAGCCATGAGGGAAGTATGATGCAGGGATGAGGGGTTGCCAATACGGAAATGGGGAAGATAGGCAGAGGAGTAGGTTTCGGGAGAAACATACTGAGTTGTTTTGAACATACCAAGTTTGAGGAAGATGTTCAGTAACCAGCCATTTAGGTAAATGGATGGGGAAATCAGCAGGATCTGGTGTAGAGACCTTGCATCTTTCCAAATCTGTTATTTGCTGTCCATTCTCAGCAACTGGTTAACTGCTCAAAGTTCCTATTAAGTAAAGTCTTTTCAACTAAATTGCCTATAAAATCTTGCTTTCTGCAAATCTAGGTTGTCTGCCGGAGAAGGCAATGGCACCCCACTCCAGTACTCTTGCCTGGAAAATCCCATGGACGGAGGAGCCTGGTGGGCTGCAGTCCATGGGGTCGCTGAGAGTCGGACACGACTGAGCGACTTCACTTTCACTTCTCACTTTCATGCATTGGAGAAGGAAATGGCAACCCACTCCAGTGTTCTTGCCTGGAGAATCCCAGGGACGGGGGAGCCTGGTGGGCTACCGTCTATGGGGTCGCATAGAGTCGGACACGACTGAAGCGACTTAGCAGCAGCAGCAGCAGGTTGTCTGCCACACTTATTACTTCAGTAATTGTTTCCCTCCTCTTTTTCTAAAGTGTTCTTTGAATATCTGAGTTTAGAACCTTATTCAGGATTTGCAGGGAATGATGTGAAGAGTTAAAAAAAAAAAGGTTACAGAGGTCCTATTCGCAATATGAAATAGACACAGCCACAATCTCAATTTGCAACATCCTTAGTCTCATGCCCCTTAAAATACATTTTTAGGTGGGAATAGTTATAATAAGCTGTTCCAATCATGTTAGTATTCATAAGGACATATTTTAACTTCCTCTGCGTGTAGACCCAGAAGGGAACATTTGTAGTGTGATGGGATATTGCATAGTTAATGCCTTGAAAATGAATCATTTCATAAAGTGGTGCTGTAAATATTTTTGTTTTGTGCACTTTGGCAGAATCTGAGCTCAAAAGATTTAAAGACTCTAGCTATGAAGAAGTAGGAATCAATAGAAAATCATGGGTGCAATCTCCAGAAGGTAAAATAGACTGGGTTGATGTATGTGGCAAGAAAAGAAGTGCTATGTATGAGAAAGTAAATATACTATGCCTTGTTTAAAAGGTTAAATTGTGCTGCACATTGTTTTCTATTGCATTTTAATGCAATAGTTTTAATATCTGGGTTGAATGTCTTTGCAGTTCCACTGGGAAGGAGGTTGCTAGGTAGTTGGGACTTCTGGCCCAACACCACTATTTCAGGTGAACAACCTAATCTGTTTTACATAAGCTTTCACTGAAGAAAAGATTCTCTGGCTTTTTTTTTTTTTTCTCTAAGGGTGACAGTTACTATTTTTTGCAACAAGTTGTAAGATGTTAAGAAGAGATCAGTAGAGTTCAGAGTGAAGGAAGAAAAACAGCTGTTTAAGAATAGATGGTCACCTAGGTAGTATTAGGATGGTAACTGCAGAAAGCTTCAGACGACCTGGAAATCCACAGTGGCCAAACCTCACAGTGCGTGTGTGCATGCTACATTGCTTCAGTCGTGTCCAACTCTTTGCCATTCCATGGATGACAGCCTGCCAGTTTCCTCTATCCATGGGATTCTCCAGGCAAGAATACTGGAGTGGGTTCCTTGCCCTCTTCCAGGGGATCTTCCTGATCCAAGGATCATCTATGTCTCCTGCATTGACAGGTGGGTTCTTTGCCACTAGCGCCACCAGGGAAGCCCAAACCTCAGGGAACTTTCAGGCAAATCCTCACCAAGAAGAAAAATACCGTGATGGACTGGTCGCACATGAACTTTGGGGCCCTACTTGATTGGAAGGAGGAGTTTAAAACCACTTTTATTGAAGATGAAGGAAAATATATTATCGAAACCAAATAACTGGAGGAAGGGGGTGTGGCTGACACGAAAGAGGGCTAAGTCATTCAAGCCTTCTCTTGGAACCAAAATGAGTGCACATGTGCAGATTTATGGAGACAATCATAAAGGGATTATGCAAGTCATATGACAAAAAGAGGTTGACAGCTGTGATGTCAGAGGCAATGAAATGCACGACGTTCCCTAAATGCGCCACGATTTTTCTGCTAATATTTTTTTCTCCATCGGAAACAATTTCCTTCCTTTTTCAATGAGCTAATCTCTACCTCTTCTTCTGTAACTCACTTCAAGCATCTTCTGGAAGGAGAAACCCAATAAAATTAGAATAGATAGCCCTTCCTTTAAAAAAAAAATCTTAAAATTTCTATTAACTCATAGACGATTAACAAACAATGTGATCGTTTCAAGGCCCTTCCTTGTGCTACTACTGCTGCTGCTGCTGCTAAGTCGCTTCAGTCGTGTCAGATTCTGTGCGATCCCACAGACAGCAGCCCACCAGGCTCTGCCGTCCCTGGGATTCTCCAGGCAAGAACACTGGAGTGGGGTGCCATTGCCTTCTCCACCTTGTGCTACTAACAGGATGTTAAATCCCATCCATTTAAATACTAATTTACTTTTGTTCTCCCTCATTTTAGCTTCTTAAAGGCAATGCACATCTAAATCTGCATTTCCAAACTTTAGCACAGTAAGAACCTAATAAATGTCTGTTGAATGAATAAATCCACAAGACTTATACTAAGATCCCTTCACATTTAATTCGGGTGGAATTCTTTGTGTATTTCTCCTGATTCAGAGAAGTGTTTTAAAGGGGGAATAAAACATGCCCGTGATTAGGGAAGACGAGAGAAAAGATGCAATATTTTGAGTTTGTGTGTGTGCGCGTGAAGAAAGTGAAGCAAAAGGGGATGAACTGTGTTTCGAATAAGACATTAAGGGACTTGATTAAGGTGTCTCATGTAAAGTGACAGATGTTAGCCACAACCAATATACTGGAATGCATGGGTTGGGGACAGGGGAGAAACGACACAAACAGATCCAAATTTTTGGACAATGAAACAACGACCTTTATGTTGACTGGTAAAACCTAGTGTCTTGAGTGAAAGCTCTCCCGGAAAAATAGTCCAAGGACACCCAAGAAAATTATCACAAGACAACAGCGAGTGCTAAGCTTTTCAGCAGGTTTTCAAAATTGCCTTCTGCCCTCTCCTGCTCTATAGTTTTGGGGAAATTAATCTTACCCTTGCTCAAATCACAAAAACATCTTAAAACACGTAACAAAACCACCCTGCTTAAAATGCAAAGATGAGTCCTGGGCTGTGGACTACGGTGGGTCCCTTCCTGGGACGCTGCGGTGAACCCGACTCCCCAGTCTACGGGTGGGTTCGATAGCACCGACGGCGCCGTGGGCGAGCAGAAGCTCCCAGCCCCGGAGTGTTTCAGGAGTAAATTCCAAGCGGACTCCTGCCGCTGCTTGGGAGGGACTGCGTCCAGAGGCCCGGCGGAAGAGGAGGGAAGAAGCTGGCGCGACGAGGCCCTAGCGCCGGCAGCCCCCTGCCCAACCTGGCCCGCAACCCGGAAGCAGAGGCGAGCCGCGCGGCGTGGCGGGGTTGCGGTTCCGGGTCGGGTCTCGCCGCAGCCCGCGCTCCGCTTACTGCCGCAGCGCCCCGCCCCCGCACTCCGGACCTGGGCAGGCGGTGGCCGCCCGGCAGCTCCCGGGGCCACATGGCTGAGGGGGACGCAGGCAGCGACCAGAGGCAGGTGAGGCCCCAGCGGGGCGCCGACCTCCAGGCTCGGCTCGGCCTCGTCTCGCCGCCCCGGGCCTCCTCGGCCGAGGGGGCTTCTGCCCGGGGCCACCCCCGGTTTCGCCCGCACCGCCAGGGGCTGCGGCTGCGCCATTCTCTCAGCCGTGTCCCATTTTCCCGGCGCTTGATCTCAGCCCATCTGTCGCGCTGGCGGCTCCCGGGCGTCGGCGCGCTGGGCCTGCCTTGGACGGTGCCATCGTCAACCATCAGCACGCGACTCAGCAGCGCCGGGCTGGAGGCAGAAACCAGGGTTCTGCTCCCCAGCCTGTCTCTGCCGGGTGATCTTGGAGTGGCCACTTAAGATCCCAGTTTCTGCGTTTGCAAAAGGGTCAAAATTATAACACGGACCCTGGAGTCCCCTGAGGACCCGTGGATCTAATGCTCTTGGCCTTGAGCTTACCCCCAGCGCGTGGCTCACGTGGGCGCTATTGAAGCTTTTCCTAATGGGCCCTAAGGACAAAATGAGATCATACAAAGTTGAAGTATACGGTGCTCCCCATTTTAACCTTTAGATCCCGTTTTATTCTTAACCTGAAACCAAAAGTAATTTCTGAAACGTTTCGAGGATTTGATTACCAAAAACCCCAACAATCACCCAGCCTCGTGGCCAAATTCAAAACAAAGCAGGAGATAGGCAGTAGTAATATAAGGGCAAACATAATAGGTAGCAGTGGTCCAGGGGTTGGGGGGCGGGTGGGAAGGGTTACCTGTTAAAAAGAGAAGGTGGAGCAGAGAAGATACGTTTATCCTTTCACTTGTGAATCTCATACAGAATATAGGAATGCATATATGTTTTGGCTCAGTAGTGGTCAAAAGCATAGGGATGTAGTAGCAAGGCTGGCGTCAGTCATTGCTATAGAGTCTGGTACCCAGGGAGAAGGACATTTTGACCCGCTGCTGAGAACGTTTGGTGTTCCTTTAGGGCTCCTTCACCCAAGATGGTTATGTTAAATGCAAATACCTTATAAAGCAGTAAGGAAGACTCACATTTTTTAGGGTAGTCAAAAAATTTTTGACTTTTTCCCCTCATCAATCTCTTTCAGAATGAGGAAATTGAAGCAATGGCTGCTATATATGGCGAGGAATGGTGTGTCATTGATGACTGTGCCAAAATATTTTGTATTCGAATTAGCGACGATATAGATGACCCCAAATGGACACTTTGCTTACAGGTATTTTTCTTCATCTACAGCCGTTTTCCAGTTACAGTATTGATTTTGTATCATTGACTACTGTTGTATTCCTCTAATTATTCTTGTGTGACTTGCTCTGATTTGTCATTTTGTTGGCTGACTTTTGTTAACGATTGATGATCTAAATGTATGGGTAGTTAGATCACTCTCCAATAATGCTTTTATTGATAATACCGGTCTTTCCTATGCCAGTTCTTTAAGTGTTCTTCATGTACCTTTGGCAGACTCGAATTTCACTTTCTTTCATTATCTTCTCCATTTAATAGAAGAGGGTGTAAACCTGGGAAGATGGCTAACATTTTCTGAGAAAGAATAGATTAGTAATTTGGATGGTTCATAGAGTAGATGACTCATTTCTTTGTTAATTGGGAGTCAGTTGTGGTTAGGATACATACATGAAACGATCAGTTACGGCTTTGTGTTTAATGCTTATTCTTTGGTGACTGTCTGTACTTCCAACATAAAAGATGCCAAATTGAGTTTTTATCAGTATTCATTTTTATAGTAATACTGATTTCAAAAGAAATATGCATGGTTTTCTAATAAGTGTTAGCTATTTAATAGTATTTGGTAGGATTTTTTTTTTTAATTTCTTAAAAATATCTGGAACATGTTATAATGCCACCCTCGTCTTCCGGGGTTGGGGTATAAGGACTCTATTTCAGTTTCCCTTTTGTCTTTGTCCACCCCACTTTTTCTAATTTTAATTGCTTTATACTTTCTCGGCAAATAATCTCCTTAAAAAATTGGCATCATCTTAACAACATATTTACCCTAGAGAAGGGAATGGCAACCCACTCCAGTATTCTTGCCTGGAGAATTCCATGGACAGAGGGGCTTGATGAGCTACAGTCCGTGGGGTCACAAAGAGTTGGACACGACTGAGCAACTAACCAACAACATATTTAAGGTGGAAGCATAAATGTGAGGAGGGAATTCGCTTTTGAAATTTCTTAGTCTGGCAAGTTAGAAATCTGTCTGGTGACTGGCTTTATGAATGTTGTTGTTTTTGAACCACGATAAAGTATAAGCAGGGTTGTTTTTAAACTGCTTTGCAGGTGATGCTACCAAATGAATACCCAGGTACAGCTCCACCTATTTATCAGCTGAAGTAAGCTATATTTCTACATTTATATTTTTATAAAGTTTTACTTTGCAAAGATTGTTTGTACTGTACCTTGCGTTTACATAGACTACCTTGTCAAATGTATATAGAAAGTAAAAACATGTTGGACTTAATGTGGAGTATTTACATTTAAAAATTAAATTATGTAAAAACACACTGACATTTGCCACTTAGTATAAAAGAATCAAGGGATTCATAGGGGATAAAATAGCTCCAGAATGTTGTTAGAGATGGGGAAGGAAATCTTCCTCGTTAGACAATCTAGTAATCTAGAAACTTTGCTCTGTACAGTCACTCCTAACCTGTTTCCCTGAGTGTTTTAAAACCACAGCAGTAAAGTTTGCTATCACTCATGGTTCTGTAATTTTTCATTTTTATTCATTGAAAGTGAAAGATACGACTATAGAAAGCTTGTAAACATAAGTGCTCTTTTCAGAAAGAGTTGATTTACAGTCATGTGGCAATTGACTTGTTAGAGTTGTTTTTCGGGACATCAGTTAGAAAAACCTGGGAACTCTGGTTGTGTGGCAAATACTGTGAATTTGGAAATATAGATTCTGGAACATATTCTGCCACTTAGGTAAACTTAGGCAGCTTTTATGATATGCACTCCTCCATTTTTTAAACTATATTTTAATTGAATAATTTGTTGGTGTCATCATGGTTTCCTGAGAGGACTAAATGAGTTAATGCAAATGAAAGCATTTTGTAACTGTATAGATTTTACAACATAAAATAATATTTTGATCAAAGTAGAAAAATTTTAAAACTTAAAATCAGTTTGTGATTAATCAGTATTTTTTCTTTGTGATATAAACACAGTCTTTGAGTAATCATCTTTATTTTGTTTTATTTAATCTTAGTGCTCCTTGGCTTAAAGGGCAAGAACGGGCAGATTTATCGAATAGCCTTGAGGAAATATACATGTAAGTAATGGATGATAAAACAATGCTATCAGTGACTCTGTTATGGGCTTTGTTGGAACTGTGATATATTAGGCCCTTTCGTAAACTTTCTGTTAATCTGTTTCTCCATTAACAAAAAGAGTACAGTTGAAGAATGCTTGAAAGATTAGTTATATAGTTTTATGTATACATTTGATATAAATTCTATTTAGAAACAAAAATAAAAGTATTATTTAGAACTAATAGCTATAAAAACACTTAGCTAGCTGTGAAAGTAAATTCAGAGACACTGTTCTTATTTTGATATTTTCATAGGCTATGTTGAATGAAACTGGTAACAGCAGAATCCTAAGCATAATTATTCTTTAAACTACCATGTACTGTTAATGGTAATGTTCTTGTATTAGGCCATAGGACTGAGAGTCTATTGATAGTATACTGTATTTTTCACTCATTCATTCAGCAGATACTACATAGCAGGTATTATACTAGATCCTGGATATATATAATTAGTAAAAACAGAAATGGTCCCAGTTTTCATAGCATTTAGAATTTGCTGGTAGGGGAGATATTACTGATAACTCTGTAAAAATGAATGTCAAACTGCAGCTGTGATAAGTTCTATGAAAGAAGGATATTAATGTGTAGTACTGAGTTTGAAATAACACCTGACCTAGTAGGAGGTGAGGGATGGCTTGTTTGACTTAAGAGCTGAGTTACTTAAGTGAAAAGAACTCCAGTGAAAGGCCACAGCATGTGCAGAGGCTCTGTGTCAAGGAGTTTGAAACATGAAGACACAAAATAATGGTGGTATAAGGAGGGGGTGTTGGGGGAAAAGGGAGCATGGTGGGAAAGGAACCTGGCGAGGTGAGCAGGGGAAGTTACGGAGAGTTCTGTAGGCCATGTGGAGTGTCTGTCTTTGTCCTGAGACCTATGGGAAGCTTAGAAGAGCCGAGACGTACTTTGATGCTGTGGTGAGATTTTCATTTTGAAAACCCCATTCTGTGTCCAGGTGGAGAACTGACTGGAAGGGAGCAACTAGATTTGGGATATCAATTAGGAGGCTGGTGCAACAGTCCAGAGAAGATGTTTCTGTGATTCGGGTGAATTGTATTGAGATATATTAATTTAGTACAACAAATACTGTTCTGAAATATCAGCTTTACTGTAATCCAGGGACTGATAAGGATTGTCTTACACGTTCTAGGTGGCCTCCCCATCTAGCACAGTGAGAAAACCCACTTTGTGTCTATACCAGGGTTCTTTTCCTCACAGAATAGTAAATTTAAAAATGCTAAGCCTTCATGGAATTGATTCTGTTGGTTCTTACCAAGAGGAAGTGTGGTCTTCTTTGAGTCCCTAGGTTTACATTTGACTCAAGAAGTAACCTAGAACTGGAGATATCAATGGGAGATGCTCCCATTTAGTGATTCCATCATCCTCAGAATATAGATATTACATGTTTTCTCAATGAAATGTTTTCTGTCCATGATCTTACTGGCCATTCCAACTTTTGTGCCCCCAACAAACTTCTTTCTGTAATCTTTTATTTATGCCTATTTACCAATGTACCCCCTAAAGTAGAATAAAATAAATACCACTGCAGATTTGCTCACCAGGGATGTCGTAATTGTACATCTTATGGTTATTTTTCAGTTCTTATCTTGTTTGGCCTCTGTAGCTTTTGATGGTGTTGAACACTTCCTCTTCTTGGAAAGTCTTCCCACACTTGCCTTCCGTCCTGTTGGTCATATTCATCAGTGAGATTTTTCTCCTGTTTTGTATAGTGTCATGCACTCTGAAATGGCTTCCCGTCTGCCTTTTTTCTAGTGCCCCCTTTATTAAGAGATACCCTCCTATAGGGCACAACTTGCCGATCTCCTTAGCTGGTTCTCTTGAGCTATTAGAGAATTAAGAAGGATCAGAAATAACAAAGCATTTTGTTCTGAAGATAGGATATGGTTCGTCCCATCTTGTTCATTAAAAGCACTTGAAAATAACCCCGGTGCAATGGTATTCTTTTCACACCTGTGGTCTAGGTAGAAATGCAGATTGTGTTTTTAAAAGTTTTGTGTGACAACTTTTAATGATATTTTTCCATAAAATCCCAGCAAGGGGCAACAAGTGAAATGCTATTGGTCATTGAAAAGTAAACATTTAAAATGTATAAATATAGTTCTTAATGTTTATAGTTTCATTATGTTCTAAATATTGTAACATTATCAAGATTTTCATATTTATTTAGAATCATTTTGACTGCCGAAAAATTTTTTTGCCTAGACAGGAAGGTGAACTATCTTTTCTTTTATGCCAAGGAGGGAAGAAGTCTGAAAGCTAACAGTCTTGTCCAGTAAACATTTAATAAGTATTTTCTATATGCTAGCACTCTGTTAGGAGTTTGGAATTTAAAAATTAAGATAGATGTGTACCAATACACTGTAGTGACATAATTGCTGAGAGGTTTGGACCAAGTGCTGTTCCTTTTAGAGGTCTCTGGGAATGTGGTGATGTTGCAAAGGAGGGTTCCATTGTGAAGGTGACCTTTGGGTGTGGGGCTTGGCAGATACTCAGGAAGGGAGAGATTTTCAGATAGAAGGAACTGCAGAGTTCAACAAATAGTCTGATATTGCTGGGCATAGGAATTGATATAGGTGTAAGAAGAACCTGTTACCTGGGGTAAGGAGCTTGGACATTTTGGGCAGGGAAGTGATGTAATCAGATCCGTGTGGCAGTGTGGAGGGTGGGCAGTGAAGAGTCTGAAGGAAGGGACTCCATCGGAGCAGTAATCAATAACTAGGAGGGAAACAGGGGAGATCTTCATTGAGGCACCAAGAATGTAGGGGAGAAGAATGGTCAGTTAGAGGAATACTTAAGAGCATAAACTAGGATTTGGTGATTGGGTAGATGCAGAGTTATTTGCTTATCATACCTTATTTTTGTTTAAACATTTTGCATTTTAAACATGGATATTTTGAATATATGAAAATAATGATTTTTATAAAACAAAAGGTAAATGACAGATTTTTAAAATATTTCAAACAGTATACCACTTGGTATTAAGAGAAAAATGAAAAAGATTAAGCTTTTTAAAAATTTGAATTTATGATAGTTCATTTCAACAATATTTACTTTTAAATCCAAGAAAATGATTAATTTCCCACAGCTCTTCACAGTGTGATGTATCACAAGTCTTAGGTTTGGAACCGAGAGAATGAGGCTTGTCAAAGCAGAAAGTGCACCAAACCAAGTTAAACAGGCGAGGAATACTGTCTTCAGGAATATTGTTAACAGGGGAGAGAGGCAGAACTCAGTCTGAACTCAACTGGCTGAAACAAAAGGCAGAATGGTTTTTGAGGGCTGGGATAAGCTGTGCTAACCTGTAGAAAAGCAGGGGGGAATGCTGGGGGAGGTTGATCAGAGAGTGTCCAGCACATTAAGTTACTTCCTGAGTTTGCAAGAGTGTTTCTCGTGGTCAGACCATCTGTGTGTGCAGATTGTGGCTCATCAGTAGTTAGATGCTCCTTCCAACAGAGACTGGGCAACAGGGCATTCTCTTCCTCGATGACTGCATTTCAGAAGAATGGTTACCAGGTCCTTGAGAAAGACACTCCTTGGTTCTAAAGCTGACATAGCTTCTAAAAAGATACCCATAATCCCAAAGGAGCAAAAGCAGAATTTATGACAAGTTTTCTAAAGAAAATGCTCTAAGAACAGAGAGGTCAGGGCCTAGAGTCAGGAAGCTCTGCTTGTCTGAAGTTTAATCAAACTGATGTGAAGGGTGTCTTGGGCAGGCTTCTGGGGTCAGTTTTTGAAATAATGCGACCTCTTTCTCATCTGTAAAATGAGGATAATAGAATAATATCATTGTGAGGATTAAGTGACAATCCATGTGATATGTTTTAGCACTTTATAATAGCAGCTCTCATTTTTGTTCTTGTCAGAAGAGTCGTCTAATCAAGTTTTATCATTTTTAAATGAGATGTTGGAAACTCTAAGTGATTTGTCTGAGGTTATGTGACTTTGTAGTACACTTTAGTGAATATCTTTACCCTTAAATAACAAATATACATACTGGAGAATTAAAGGTATGAAAATTAGAGCCACAGGTCAAATGAGAGTCACAAGTAACTTGACTTTGTTTTGATCGTTCTGAATTGGATTATAGTTATTTAAGTATAGTTAATCATAGTTATGTCTCAACTAAAATAGCAGTTTTTAATCCAAGTTGATCTTTTATTCAATTTGAAACAAATTTGTTCTAGACTTTTTATATTCAGCTACTATACCACAATAATTTCATAAATTAAAAGCTTAGCATCTCACTGTATAATTGAGTATTCTCAGATTTTGCACCGATTTTTAGGATTCAGCAGACTTCCTCCAGGACCACTGGGGTGCGGGAAAAGAAGGGCACAGGAGGGAGGGCTCCAGCTTTTGTCTATCTTAATTTGTTTTTGGTTCCGTGAGAGATTTCATTATAGTGAAGGCAAAAGTTTGAAAACCACCAAATCTTAGTCTGCAGTTAAAAGATATAAGTAATCAACTCTTCTTTAAAAAAGAGGGGGGGTTACAAACTACTATTGTGAGAGAAAACACAAAAAAGCAGGAACAATGACACCACCCAAACCACCATCAGTGATAGAATTTGGAGGTCCAAGGGAAAGAATTTTCATTTTCTTCAGGAAACCTTTCACATCTACTACCACTTCCTTAAACTAGATTTCAGTAAATCTAGTTAAATAGTAGGGACAAAGGAAGTAGTCAATAAATGATGTTAGATGGAGAGCTGTTGAATATTTTTCTTCAGGAAGCCATGGGCTAGAGGAGAGGAAATCTGAAGTTAAGGTTTAACTTAACTTAACTTCTTCTTATTATTATAACTTCTTATTATTAGGAAGAATTAGTTATTAACTGCAGAAATTTTTCCAAGGCGTTTTCCACTCCCCTTCCCCCAAAAGTCCCCTAACAAAAATAACAAATCTGAATGTGAATATATATTCACAGAGGGATGATTTTCCTGTCTCAAAGGGGGCTGTAAAGATTAAGTGAAGTAACGAAGCATTTTCTACATCTTACATATGGTAGGTGTTCAATAAACACTAGATATTAGTGTTCCTACTTTTGGTGATGATGGTGATGTGATGAATTCAATAGAATGGGGTTAGGAGATGGAGAGAATTACATATAAAAGCATACGTTTTTAAGAACAGTAATTGCAAGCACTGAGACCGGGGACCTAGTTTTCTCATTCACTGCTGTACCCTCAGGGTTGCACATAGTACCTGGTGTGTAGGCGAGGCCCTTACAGATCTGTTGAGTGAACTAAGACAGGTCCACTTGAAAAGAGACTGCTTTTGTAAAGTAAGACAAGATGCTGTAAATCTGTTTTGTAGGTGGGGAAACTGAGGCAGTTCAAGTGTCTTACTTGCCTAAGGGCACAGCTGCTTGCTAGGAGAGCAAAGTGATGTGGGCGACCTGAGCTCTGGAGTAAGTCTGCATTCCCATTCTCGCTCTGGACTTCTTACTGCTTATAAGACTGTCTTAGGCAAGTTAATGGATCTCTCCAGGCCTGCTTTCTCATCTGTACAATGGGAAAATAAAGCCTACTCTGTTAGCAAATTATGAGCATTAAATGTGTTGCTATATCAATATATAATGTACTTTGGGCTTAGTATATATTCAATACATTTTACCTTTCTCTGTCTCTGTACCTCTGAATCTTTTATGGAGGAGAGAGCAAGGGAGTAGGAATTGTTTAAAAGAAATTCAACCAACGTTCTTAATTTTTAAAGCTTTTCTAGTTGACTTTTGCCCTCTCTAAATAAGACAGGTTGTCAAAGAGCACAGAGGGTCGTTTTAGTGCTCAGGGATTATGGGTGGGATGGGAGTGTTTGAGGGTACAGAATTATTTGAAAACAGTGTTGTTTTCTTCTGTATGCTTGTTTTGAAAGCTTCCTTTGGTTGCTGATGAGTGGTGATAAAGAGAGATAATGGTTTCAAGAGCAACTGTTAGAGGAAGGGGTAAGGTGTTATGAAGTAGTTTGGTGAGTTCCTTAAACACACATATTAACACATCTAAAATTAGTATCATTCCCTAAAAAACAGACACTTGGGCCTTTATTTTATTGCTGTTGCCATCATTTAACATAACTCTGTGGAAATGAACTATGACTTCTTTTTCTCAATGAGCCTTTGAGATGGATTCAATTATCTGATGCAGCCAGACAGCTCTTTGGAACCGAAATGAATTTGGGCAATAGAATATTATGTGGAAAACAAAATAAGAATCTAAAGCTTTGCATTGCATTAGTCTTGTAAATTGGCTTTCTTGGGGAGTTTCTAAAATGCTTTGTATTCTTAATTGTTGAAATAAGTATACAAAATAAGTAGTTTGAAATTGTTCAAAAAGTTTAGGAA
Source organism: Cephalophus harveyi (assembly GCA_006410635.1). NCBI lineage: Eukaryota > Metazoa > Chordata > Mammalia > Artiodactyla > Bovidae > Cephalophus > Cephalophus harveyi. The sequence continues at coordinate 101,191 of SJYT01032779.1, forward strand.
AACAAGCAATGACTGGGCATCAGTACTGCAATTATATTCACTGACAAAAACAAAATCATGTTTATATCTATCCTAATTCCTTTCAAGTTCAGAAACTCTCTTTCCCCTCTTTGGTTGTAGCTCTTCTACTTATTTTAAGTAAGCAATGTTAATTTGAGAGCCATTGGGATTTTTAATATTGATGTAGTAAATACTCATCTACAAATGTTAGTAAATCTCATGTTTTTATAATTTCTTTTTAAAAGGCTAGGGAATTCCCTGGCGGTTCAGTGGCTAAGATTTGGAGCTATCACTACAAGGGCCTGGGTTCCGTCCCTGGTTGGGGAACTAAGATCCCACAAGCTGTGCAGCAAGGCAGAAAAAAAAAGGAAAACACATGGCTAGATATAATTTAATTTCTTAGATTATAAATATGTCTATATTATCTTGAATTTGAGAAATAATTATTTTAATAACAATTTTTCCCCGGCATTTTGTTTAGCCAGAATATTGGTGAAAGTATTCTTTACCTGTGGGTGGAGAAAATAAGAGATGTCCTAATACAGAAATCTCAGATGACAGAACCAGGTAGGTTTGAAAAACGTTATCATTGTTCTTTTAATTTACATTAATTAAATTTTCATGTTTATGTTCTCACTGAAACTTTTAATAAAGATCTATATCCTGTTATATGGTTTTATATGATAAAATATATTCTCTGAAAAGTTCTTTACTCATGTAAATATGGTTATTTCTTTCAATAAGGTGCAGCCTCTTTGGTTTCAGATTACTGTAAGCTCTTACAGAGATAGAATTTTGTGGTTAAAGAACTTTGCTCAAAAACCTTTGCTTTCTATGGCAATATCAACCATGTAACATTCGTCATGCATTATTGATATGTTAGACATTAGCTTCAAGTGAGTGTAATGTTTATAGAAAAAGAACTTTGGAAAACACATTGACCAATATTTAGGGTATAAAAAGTGACTTTGAAATTTGATTTTTAAATAGAGATAGAATTCATATACTATGATCATTCACCTTTTAAAATGTATATTCAGTGGTTTTTAGTAGATTCCAAAGTTGTGCAGCCACCACCACTATCTAATTTCAGAACATTTGAGGATTAATATTTTGCTTTATTATTATTCTTTCATTGAATCATAAGTATATAACAGCATAGAAGTTTCTTATGTTTTCTGTTTACTTTGCTAGTCTTTGCTCCAGATACTACAAAAGGGAAACTTACTAAGTATGATTTTATTTCCAAATAGAGTTTTATTGTTATCACTCACTGATAGAATTATTTTCAGATGGGGAGAAAAAGGATTAAAGAACAACAATTCAGTAGTCTATTGACTAATTTTTAGAAGGTTATTTACAGGAAACCAATTATTGAGGATTCCCGTAGCAAAATCAGTATACATTTAAAGTTGATAGAAATATATATATATTTTTGGAGCATTTTACAGTTTTTCTATAGAAGCAAGTATTTTTACTGCTTCCATTAGAATCAAAGGGATAAATGTTCTGAAGATATTCTGATCATGGGACAGTATTTTTTGAAGTGTTTTCCTTGACTTTTTATGATTCATGTTCTGATTTTGTGGCATTTCAGGGCATCTGAGAAGAGTGGTCTCAAAATTAGTTTGTGCCAATCCCCCATTCTAGGGTGGGATAATTGCAAAAGTGTTACGTATACCAGTAGAAATTTAGAACTCCAAAACTTTGGAATCACTCACCTCTTAGGAAGGTTTTTAAATAGTTGATTTTAATGTGGTATTTTCCCTTTCCCACCTATATCTATAATTTAGTTTCGCCACACTTCAGTTTTTTGAGTTACTGATTTAGGTTGTATAATTTATAATTTTGAAAAATTTTCTTCAGAATTTTTTAATAAAAAATTTTCTAGACTTCATATTAAAATGGAAGTGATCAGGATATCTCATGAGAATTTTCTTCTCCAGGGCACCCACTTGACAAGTAATTCATTTTTATTTTACTACTAATCTTCAGTATGTATTTATTCTTTATTTTTTCTACTATGGAAATATTAAATCTTGAAGTAGTTATTTACAACTATTTATACTTTAAAAAATTCTGAACTAGTTTTAGACTTACAGAAAAGTTCCAAAAATAGTAGAAATAACTGCTGTATCCCTCGCTCTGCTTCCCTGAATAACATCTTACATAACCATAGTATAATTATTAAGAACAGAAAACAAGCGTTGGTAAATATAATATAATAATATTTTCACTAGTGTTCTTTCTGCTGTTCTAGGATCTGGTCCAGGATTCTTTGTTGCATCTTTTTTCTCTTACTCCTTTATAAATAGTTCCCCATTCTTTCTTTGACTTTTATGACCTTTCATGATCTTGAGTTTGTCCATTGTTTTCTCATGATTGGAGTAAGACTAGGCATTTGGGCAAAAATATCACAGAAATGATATTGTGTCCTCCATACTGTATATACTATATCAAGGAGCTAATGATATCTTTATTGTTGGTGATATTTACCTTGATCCCTTGGTTAAGGGGGTACCTGCTAAATGACTCCACTATAAAGTTACTATATTAATCAAGTTTTCCAGAGAAACAGGCTAATAAAATGTGTGTGTCTTATGTATGTATGTATGTATGTGTGTGTGTGTGGATGTATCTATGTATTGGGTTGGTCAAAAAGTTTGTTTGGTGTTTCCATAAGATGTGATAGAAAAACCTGAATGAACTTTTTGGCCAACTCAACATTTATAGAGAGGTGGGGGGAAGGAAAGGTTGGGGACAGTGGGAGAGATTGATTGATTTTAAGGAATTGACTCACAAAATTATAGAGGCTTGAAAGTCCAAAATCTGCAAGGTAGGCTGACAGCCTGGAGACCTAGAGAAGAAATGATATTGAAACTCAAGGCTGTGAAAGCTGTATGTTAGCAGAATTCCCTCCTTGTCTTGGGAGGTCAGTCCTTTTTCTTTTAAGACCTTACCTAAAAAAAAAAAAAAAAGACCTTAAGAGGATGAGTCTTGCTTGAATTGTGGAGGGTAATCTGCTTTATGCAGTGTCTACTGATTTGAATGTGGTTTCCATCTAAGAAATACCTTTGCAGAAATATGTAAAATAGTGTTTGATCAAGTATCTGTGTACCATGGTCTATCTAAGTTGTCATATCAAATTATCACAGTTGATAAGTCTCTTGGGGGAGATACTTTGAGGCTGTGCTAATACCCTATCTGTCTTCAAACTTTCATCCCCCCGCTCCCTGATTTTAGTATCTATTAGTGTATCTTACCAACAATATTTATAAACAATATGGTGTTGTAACAATATGGTGATTCTCACTTCTTTCTTTCCTTCTTGGTATGGTTAATTGGAATTATATTGTTAGAACAAGATGTCTCTTCACATTTATTTGATTATTTACATTAGAACAAACTCATTTTATTTAGTGAGCTAAAATTCCATACTGTCATTATTTTGTTGCTCAAATTGTTCCAGGTTTGGCCTTTCAGAGTGCTTGCAGGTGGGCTCCTGTGTTCTTTTTATAAGCTCCCATCTTTTTCTGAACATTCCTTTACTCTCTGCAATCACAAGATGTCCCAGCTCATCTTACATTTTCCTTGTCCCAACTCTGGAGACAACCACTTGTGAACACTGGTTCCTTCTGTTGAAGACTGATGTTTAGAGATGAAGACTCAAAGTTTTTTAAGTGTCGTTTCTTATTGTCGTATGATCACTCATAATGTCTCATATCCACATAGGCCCAGACGTAAAGAAGAAAACTGAAGAGGAAGATGTTGAATGTGAAGATGATCTTGTTTTAGCATGTCAACCAGAAAATCAAGTTAAAACTTTGGATTTTGATGTCAGTGAAAATCAAACAGGTATAGTGAATGTTACTAGTTTATTTTGAGGACAGTAATGTGGCTTCCCTGGTAGGTCAGCTGGTAAAGAATCCACCTGCAATGCAGGAGACCTTGGTTCGATTCCTGGGTTGGGAAGATATCCTGGAGAAAGGATATGGTACCCACTCCAGTATCCTTGGGCTTCCCTGGTGGCCCAGGCGGTAAAGAATCCACCTGGAATGTGGGAGACCTGGGTTCAATTGCTAGGTTGGGAAGATTGCCTGGAGGAGGGCGTGGTAATGCACCCTTGTATTCTTACTTGGAGAATCCCCATGGACAGAGGAGCCTGGCGTGCTTACAGTCCGTGGGGTCACCAAGAGTCAGACACAGCTGAGTGACTCAGCACAGCACAGAGGGTAGCACTATGATTTGTTTTTGGAATGGTATAGAGATTTAGGAAACTGTCGCATTTTAAGGAATTCTTATTAATTTACAGAGAACTGGGTTATACTTTTTCTGCCTCTTGGTCATTTTGGTGTTTTCTAAGTCTATCAGAATAGTGAGGACAAAAATAGAAACTTAGTTTTTCTTTCTTTTTTTTTTTTTTTTGCTGTTAGAGTTTTGAATTAGTGGTGGGAGAAATTGAAACTAAGAAAGTTATGTTAATGTTTTCAATTCATACCGTTTTTATATTTTTAAAATCTTAGATCTACTGATGGCTCAGAGTTAAATTTTAGTCTGTGCTAACAAATATAAATACAGTAATTGAAGGTGCAACCACTGAATTAAAGCTAATGAAATGCCTTTAAGATTTTAGTTTTTGCTCAGATTTGTTCCATAATCAAGTAGTATTCAACTTAGGAATAGGTTGCTGTGATAAATTAGCTCTGTGTTTCTATCAGAAAGTATGTTCCATTTTAGTATTTTAAAATTTTGAATATCGTCAGTTCCTCACCTGTCTTACAAAAACATGATAGACCAGAGAGGATGTTCATTTTCTTTGAAGATAGGGAGTTTCCTCTGCTATCATATAGTACCTTTTAAATAGTGAATGAAAATTTAAAGTTCTTGCATAGTGTCTCAAAATTAGTGGAAGAGAGAGGACAAAGTGAATGAGTAGGGGGAGAAGACCCAGGATACCTGCCCCTGCTTCACTCTGAGTAGCTCCCATTTTATTCATTTACATATTTGTGGATTTGGCATAGGATTTCTTTAGAGAAAGAAGATTCACTATAAAAAGAGTGAAAATTGAAGTCATAATAAATCACATCCAGTTCATATTGACCTTAGTAGTGTACCAGTACAGTGGTCACAATCTTTTCAAAAAGACAACACAACTGAGGGGAAGGTCAAACATCCTCCATTAACCTGGCTTCTTCTTCTAGTCCTGCCATAAACCAGAGCAGGGATTTGAGGCAAGTTATTTAAAATGCTCCAGAAATATTTTTGTATGAATTAGTTGAAGTATTTCATCACTTGTAAGGTAAACTAACTTGTAGAAATAGAAAAAAATTAATTGTTCTTAAGCTTGTTTAAAAAGGGCAGAATAACTGGAAATCAAGTACTCAATGGCATACCAATATGGTGTACTATTGATATATTTAATTCAATCCTATGAAGTAGGAACGGTTTTATTAGCAGAAGACATTATATTACAGCTATACAAAGTAAAGTCATAGGTTTCCCAACCCAGAGGTCCATCAACAGTAAAATACATACTCTGTATTAGCTGATCTTTTTGGTCTCAGGACTCCTTTATACTCTTAAAAGTTAGATATTATGCCAACTCATACTATTGAAACCGTCCAGGATTTGCATGCCAACCCGCCATTTTCACTGGGTGTCCACTTAGCAGGTGAAAAGCTTTTATAAGTCAAGTAGTTTTATCTTAATGTAGGATATACTGGGGGAACATTTTACTTAAAATTGTAATTTAATAGACAAACAGTATTGGTTATTTGAGTTGATTGGCCATGTAATTTACATTCTTTCCTAACTCCCTCCACTATACCATTTGCCTATTTTTCAGTATTTGTATGTAAGAATTTTAAAAGTAACATAATTCTTTACATTTATAGAAGTAGAAGAATTACCTCCGATTGATCATGGCATTCCTATTACAGACCGAAGAAGTACTTTTCAGGCACACTTGGCTCCAGTAGTTTGTCCCAAACAGGTAAATTTACTGTGTCCCGTTCACTTTGATGTTGTTTTATCAATGTAATTCAAGCAGATGGTTTTGCAATAATATATTTGTTTTTGCTTTTAATTTTCATTCATGATAAAAATTATTTCTGATTTTTCTACCCCCAAATTATTGGGAATCATGGAATATTTATTTCTTTTGATGACTGCTTTCAAAATTATATGCACACTCTGATTAGGGCTTAACTAATGGATTTTCAAGGAAGAAAAACCCATTGTGGTGGCATAGAAAATTATGATGCTTACTAACTTGTTAAAAAATCATTTGTAAAAAAAAATTATTTGTCATATCACAGGGGAGTTCTGTAAAACCTAGCCTGATTCGTTGTAACCCAAGTAGGGGGACAGTAGACAGACTGGTTGAGCTCAGTCTTTCCAACTTGAATTCCTTTTCCTTTCAGCTTTCTGATTTTAGGTGACCTGATAACCACCAAAGGATATCATTAGGGAAACTTTTCAGTCAAAAATGGTATTCATAGGTCTTTGTCTTTCTCAATCTCTTCAGCAGAATTGTTTTCTTCTTCCTTGCTGCTATAATCTACCCTAAACTCTATGAATGTAAGAGACAATTTCAGTATACATATGAAGTTAAATTAACCAGAGAAGTCTTAGAGGAAGCGTCGGTCTTCTTCCCTTTGGTCTCTCCAAGTTCTTCTAAAGCCCTATATATAGGAATATAATTTTTTGCACCAGGTTGCCTTTTAATTCTCTGTTAGTCTCTGGAAGAGGAAGTTCTTTTCTTCATTAATTTGTGGTTGGGATAAGAGCTTCTGGTGCAAACTTCTGAGATTTTCTCTCAGAAACCCTGCTTTGCCCTTGGCCATTACTTATAATCTTGTTGCCAGAGTCCTTAGACATTCTATTCTGAATCTCTTCATCCTGGATCCCTTTTCCATTTCTGATTATAGTCACTTAGACATACAGGATCATAATTTGTGAGAGCTGAAATAAATCTTAGAGGTCAGTGTCTACTTATTTTACTAATCAGGAATCTGAGTCTGAGAAACACAAGATAGCATCATTTCTGATCCAAGTTGGTCTCCCTGTCTCTAACTCAGTCTTCCCTACCTCCAGTTTTATCCGTGCCCCTTGCCAACTACTTTTCTGGAAGATCTGACCACGTGTCACTCTTCCCCCACATACTCAATAATCTTTGCTGATTTCCTTTGGCTACAAGGAGAAATTCAAACACGTTATACAGGTCACTTTGTGATATGACCCTGCTTTAATCATCTGATACATCTATCATTACATTCATACTCTAAAGGCAGAGCTACATAAAGCTGTTGGTCACTTTCTGAACCTTTCTCTTTTATGTCCCTGCTAAGGTTGCCAGGATACCTACCTAAATTGGAATTTCAGATAAATATTATTGCATAGGTCATACTTATAATAAAAATATTGTGGTTTATCTGGAGTTCCATTTCAACTAAGTGAGAGTCACTCAGTCATGTCTGACTCTTTGTGACCCCCTGGATTTCTCCAGGCCAAAATACCAGAGTGGGTAGTCTTTCCCTTCTTCAGGGGATCTTCCCAACCCAAGAATTGAACCCAGGTCTCCTGCACTGCAGGCGGATTCTTTACCAGCTGAGCTACAAGGAAGCCCAAGGATACTGGAGTGGGAAGCCTATCCTTTCTCCAGCAGATCTTCCCGACCCAGGAATCGAACCGAGGTCTCCTGCATTGCAGGCAGATTCTTTACCAACTGAGCTCTTAGGGAAGCCCAAAGTGAAAGTTGCTCAGTCATGTCTGCCTGTTTGTGACCCCATGGGCTGTACAGTCCATGGAATTCTCCAGGCCAAAATACTGGAGTGGGTAGCCTTTCCTTTCTCCAGGGGATCTTGCCAATCCAGGGATCAAATCCAGATCTCCTGCATTGCAGGCAGATTCTTTGCCACCTGAGCCACAGGGGAAGCCCAGGAATACTGGAGTGGGTAGCCTATCCCTTCTCCAGTGGATCTTCCCGACCGAGGACTCGAACCAGGGTCTCCTGCATTGCAAGCGGATTCTTTACCAACTGAGCTATCAGGGAAGCCCCCAGTTAAACTTAAGCATTGTTTATTTCTTCCTACTAAATCTGGTCCATTTGTACATGCTCTTTCCTCTGAAGAAATGACTTCTTATTGCCCCACCCTACTCTTAATTTTGATGCAGAATTGTCACTTACCTTTCAAGTTCTGGCTCTTGTTACGTCCTCTCTGAACCTTATTTCTTCCAGGAAGAGTTTGGTTTCATAAGTTTTGAAACATACAATTACTGTGCACCTCTCACGCTGGTAAATTTTCAGAGCCATTTCTAGAAATTCTCATATTCTCACTTAACTTTCTCTGTACAGTATGGGGAAAATTTCTTATATGCAAGTACCTTGGACATGGTTACTGCTCAGATATTTGTTGAAAACTGGTGCTCAAAAATTCTAGAAATGTTTTTTTTGTACCAATTAGAGTAATTCAGTTTTTGCCCCTAAAAATGAGAAAACTTTGGAAATGGCTTTTTCAAAATGTAGTTGATTCTTTAAATAACTGTTAATTTCAGTTCAACAGTATGTATATCAATATGCTTTAAGATTTTTTTTAGCATTTACAGAGCAAATAAAAAATATATATCAGTTTATTTATATTGTTGCTGCTTTTAAGGTGAAAATGGTTCTTGCCAAATTATATGAGAATAAGAAAATTGCTAGTGCCACCCACAACATCTATGCGTACCGGTAAGTGATCATCACTACTTTAGGAATGTGCAGTTTGTCAAAAAAAAAAGGGGGGGGGTGGAAACAGATGCATGATTTAAAACAAACACCCAATTACGTGTTTTTTTTTCCATTGTAAAAGTAATAATCATGTGTAAAATATTTGGAAACAGCAGAAAAAAAAGGAAAACGTTAACCATTCTCTGCCATTCAGTGTAACTGATATTGTGAAATGTTTTCTGTCTTTTCTATGCAAAGTTTATTTTTTAATGCTTCATTCTAGTATCCAGCTTTTTCCTTAATATAACAAAAGCATTTTTTCATGTTGTTATATTGCTTTCTAAACATTATTTTAATGGCTTTGTAATACTTGTTTGAGGTTCCACACCACAATTTATTTAGCCATTTCCTTTTTGTTTTTCATTTTTTAAAACTATTATAAAGAATAGTCCTGTGAACATCTTTGTATACTTTTTAGATTATTTCCTTAGGATAGGTTCTGGTTATTTCATATTCTTTTTTGAAATGAAACAATTGTTATTTCAATTCTTTTTTCCTATAGTTAAAAAGGAAAAAATGAATAGATTCCTGGAAGTAGAATTACCAAAAAATGTGAACATTTTTGAAATTCTTAATCCATATTACCAAATTTTTCTGAAGTTTTTTTTAAACCAATTTATGCTCCCACTAGCAGTGAATTTAGAGTGCTGCTTTCACTACACGTCTTTGAGTATGAAAGTTTTATACAAATCTCTGCAAAATTTGTTGTAAAGAGATGAAGGGTGTATTTTTTAAAATATTCAAATTTATACAGACTTAACATAGTTTAGGACTAAAATAGATCAGAATGTAGACATAGGAATTTGGTGTAAACTTAAAATATGATTGAGACTATCTGTAAAATCTAGGCTTTTCAGAAAACTAAAAAAAAAAATTATCACTTTTATTGGTGAGTTTTTAATATTACTAAGTCACATCCCGTTAAATGCCAAATCTTCCAAAAACCTATTTGTTACATAATTCCCTACTTATTAGAGTATCAAGGTATAGAATTTTGGTGTTTTAGTGAGTTAGGGTCATCAATAAAAAGGAGAGATTAGATTGTGGTTGCTCTCAGTGGTTAGAATGTGCTGTAAAAGTGTTAATAGGTACCATTTATTTAGTTCACATCTTTATTGAGTGCCTTCTCTGTGCACTCAGTTTACATGTGTTAATTCTAATTATTTAAGTGATTGTGCCCCGTAGAAAGGTGAACTTTTTCACGATCACATCGTCATTAAGTGATAGATCTGAATTTGAGAATTTAATGTTATTTATCTCTGTCTTATTCCTATTAATACATGGCTGTGTGACTGCCCCTTCAACAGTCACTGGATATATTGATTTTTAAGTTATCTGAAAGTGAAAGACGAGAGTGAAAAAGTTGGCTTAAAGCTCATCATTCAGAAAACGAAGATCATGGCATCTAATCCCATCACTTCATGGGAAATAGATGGGGAAACAGTGGAAACAGTGGCAGACTTTATTTCTTTGGGCTCCAAAATCACTGCAGATGGTGACTGCAGCCATGAAATTAAAAGACGCTTACTCTTTGGAAGGAAAGTTATGACCAACCTAGATAGCATATTAAAAAGCAGAGACATTACTTTGCCAACAAAGGTCCGTCTAGTCAAGGCTATGGTTTTTTCAGTGGTCACATATGGATATGAGAGTTGGACTGTGAAGAGAGCTGAGCGCCAAAGAATTGATGCTTTTGAACTGTGGTGTTGGAGAAGACTCTTGAGAGTCCCTTGGACTGCAAGGAGATCCATCCAGTCCATCCTAAAGGAGATCAGTCCTGGGTGTTCTTTGGAAGGACTGATGTTGAAGCTGAAACTCCAATACTTTGGCCACCTGATGCGAAGAGTTGACTCACTGGAAAAGACTCTGATGCTGGGAGGGATTGGGGGCAGGAGGAGAAGGGGACGACAGAGGATGAGATGGCTGGATGGCATCAATAACTCGATGAACGCGAGTCTGAGTAAATTCCGGGAGTTGGTGATGGACAGGGAGGGCTGGCTTGCTGCGATTCATGAGGTCTCAAAGAGTGGGACATGACTAAGCAACTGAACTGAATTGAAAATAAATAATGTGCCAGATACTATACTTCAAGCCCCAGGTTTCAGTACTTGAATATTTTTGCATATTGATGGTGATCAACTATCACTTCTCACAGATGTCAGCTGACTGCATGTAGCAGCCCCTCCAAATCACCCCCTTATATAATTGATATTTGGGAATGAAGGAACTTAGCTTGTCAGAATTGTGTGTCAGAGAAAACTAAAAAGGCACAAAATGGAGGCTTAAAGGACTCCACTGGGAGTTAAAGAAATAACTTGTATGTGGTCCATGGACTTTGTGTTGTGTGTTTTGAATGCTTAGGGTCCTTTTAAGGTTACTTCCTGGTTCTGGGGCTGTGTTCCTGCTTTGGAGTTATGGGGCACTCTTCAGGCCATTGGTCCACACAGATATCGGATACTGCATCATTGTCTTCCTGGCATGTGAGGAAAGGCTTAGTGAAAATGTCCATGGTACTTCTTTTTTAAAAAAACAACCTAACTACTGATTTATATAGTTAAATTTCTTCTTTTGTTCCTTAAAGTCAATCCCTGACTCCTTTTTACCTTAAATTTGCCATACAAAATTTTGTTTAATAGTACTAACTCTCTCTTCTTGAAATCAGGCCAACTCTAAATAATAGTAGAGCTTGGTTCAGTGTGTGTGTATGCATGCGCGCGCTCTCAGTGGCTTCAGTCTTAACCGACGCTTTGTGACCCCATGGACTGTAGCCTGCCGGGCTCCTCTGTCCATGGAATTTTCTAGGCAAGAACCCTGGAGTGGGTTGCCATTTCCTCCTCCATGGCATCTTCTCAACCTAGGGATCAAGTGAGGTGAGGTGAAGTCGCTCAGTCGTGTCCGACTCTTTGCGACCCCATGGACTGTAACCTACTAGGCTTCTCCGTCCATGGGATTCTCCGTCCATGGGATTCTCCAGGCAAGAACACTGGAGTGGATTGCCATTTCCTTCTCCAGGGGATCTTCCTGACCCAGGGATCGAACCCGGGTCTCCCGCATTGGAGGGAGACGCTTTAACCTCTGAGCCACCAGGGGATCAAACTGGGCAGTAAATATTTACTGAGTGAATGAATGGATAAATGGATTGGTAGAGGGATAGATGGATTGGTGGATAGAAAGATGGATGGATGAATGAATGAATGAATATGATTGGTATAATAAAACTAATAAAGTTGACTTAGGTGTATAGATAAGGTAGTATTTGGCTTTTTATCACAATAGCTGGAAAGATATCTTTGCTATATTTGCCTAGTCCTAGATAGAATATTACTATTTGTAGGGGCCTAAAAAATCCACTAGATGGCATATCTTAACTGGCACTGTTTTCTTTTTATACCTCTTACTTAGTTTCCAAACTTGTTGAACTACAAAGTAGCCCTATTTATTATTCCAGATGCTAACTTTCTAGGTAATTTAAGTGGGTAAAAACACTGTGATTTATTTCTGATACTGATAACTATCCAGGGGGAAATTATGGAGAAAAATAAATCTTATGATCCTTATAGTGGGGAAGATAAATGCTTTGTGGCTAGAATAAAGACTTTAGAAAAGTAAAAAACATTGACTTAGGTTGGTTTTATCACCTCCATCTTTTAAATGCGCTTTTTTTCTCCTTCACTAGAGCTTAGGCTCTTTGATGACAGTATATACCACCTGTTTCCTTTATACCATTTGTTAGTGCCTCTTATGTGTAATGTTCAGACAGCTGACTCTCAGTGAACGTTTTTTAGTGACTACTCTATCTAATCTCAGCTTCAGGATTAAATGAAGCAGAGAGTGTCATATGTGTAAGCTCACTTTCTGAAATTGTAGCATTTCTGATTCAAAGGAAGTACCCTTGATTTTAGCTTTCCAGAATTTATAAAAAGGGAAGCATATTGGATAGTAAATGATCAGTGAAAATATAACCAATATTTATCAAGAAAGATTTTTTAAAATAAATATGCTAATTTTGGAAGTAAATTGATGGCAACAAGTATGAGGGCGTATAACATTTATTTCAGTATTTCAAGGTTTCAAAGGGTAACACTGTGATATGGATTTCTAGAATATACTGTGAGGATAAGCAGACCTTCTTACAAACTCGATGAACGCGAGTCTGAGTAAATTCCGGGAGTTGGTGATGGACAGGGAGGGCTGGCTTGCTGCGATTCATGAGGTCTCAAAGAGTGGGACATGACTAAGCAACTGAACTGAATTGAAAATAAATAATGTGCCAGATACTATACTTCAAGCCCCAGGTTTCAGTACTTGAATATTTTTGCATATTGATGGTGATCAACTATCACTTCTCACAGATGTCAGCTGACTGCATGTAGCAGCCCCTCCAAATCACCCCCTTATATAATTGATATTTGGGAATGAAGGAACTTAGCTTGTCAGAATTGTGTGTCAGAGAAAACTAAAAAGGCACAAAATGGAGGCTTAAAGGACTCCACTGGGAGTTAAAGAAATAACTTGTATGTGGTCCATGGACTTTGTGTTGTGTGTTTTGAATGCTTAGGGTCCTTTTAAGGTTACTTCCTGGTTCTGGGGCTGTGTTCCTGCTTTGGAGTTATGGGGCACTCTTCAGGCCATTGGTCCACACAGATATCGGATACTGCATCATTGTCTTCCTGGCATGTGAGGAAAGGCTTAGTGAAAATGTCCATGGTACTTCTTTTTTAAAAAAACAACCTAACTACTGATTTATATAGTTAAATTTCTTCTTTTGTTCCTTAAAGTCAATCCCTGACTCCTTTTTACCTTAAATTTGCCATACAAAATTTTGTTTAATAGTACTAACTCTCTCTTCTTGAAATCAGGCCAACTCTAAATAATAGTAGAGCTTGGTTCAGTGTGTGTGTATGCATGCGCGCGCTCTCAGTGGCTTCAGTCTTAACCGACGCTTTGTGACCCCATGGACTGTAGCCTGCCGGGCTCCTCTGTCCATGGAATTTTCTAGGCAAGAACCCTGGAGTGGGTTGCCATTTCCTCCTCCATGGCATCTTCTCAACCTAGGGATCAAGTGAGGTGAGGTGAAGTCGCTCAGTCGTGTCCGACTCTTTGCGACCCCATGGACTGTAACCTACTAGGCTTCTCCGTCCATGGGATTCTCCGTCCATGGGATTCTCCAGGCAAGAACACTGGAGTGGATTGCCATTTCCTTCTCCAGGGGATCTTCCTGACCCAGGGATCGAACCCGGGTCTCCCGCATTGGAGGGAGACGCTTTAACCTCTGAGCCACCAGGGGATCAAACTGGGCAGTAAATATTTACTGAGTGAATGAATGGATAAATGGATTGGTAGAGGGATAGATGGATTGGTGGATAGAAAGATGGATGGATGAATGAATGAATGAATATGATTGGTATAATAAAACTAATAAAGTTGACTTAGGTGTATAGATAAGGTAGTATTTGGCTTTTTATCACAATAGCTGGAAAGATATCTTTGCTATATTTGCCTAGTCCTAGATAGAATATTACTATTTGTAGGGGCCTAAAAAATCCACTAGATGGCATATCTTAACTGGCACTGTTTTCTTTTTATACCTCTTACTTAGTTTCCAAACTTGTTGAACTACAAAGTAGCCCTATTTATTATTCCAGATGCTAACTTTCTAGGTAATTTAAGTGGGTAAAAACACTGTGATTTATTTCTGATACTGATAACTATCCAGGGGGAAATTATGGAGAAAAATAAATCTTATGATCCTTATAGTGGGGAAGATAAATGCTTTGTGGCTAGAATAAAGACTTTAGAAAAGTAAAAAACATTGACTTAGGTTGGTTTTATCACCTCCATCTTTTAAATGCGCTTTTTTTCTCCTTCACTAGAGCTTAGGCTCTTTGATGACAGTATATACCACCTGTTTCCTTTATACCATTTGTTAGTGCCTCTTATGTGTAATGTTCAGACAGCTGACTCTCAGTGAACGTTTTTTAGTGACTACTCTATCTAATCTCAGCTTCAGGATTAAATGAAGCAGAGAGTGTCATATGTGTAAGCTCACTTTCTGAAATTGTAGCATTTCTGATTCAAAGGAAGTACCCTTGATTTTAGCTTTCCAGAATTTATAAAAAGGGAAGCATATTGGATAGTAAATGATCAGTGAAAATATAACCAATATTTATCAAGAAAGATTTTTTAAAATAAATATGCTAATTTTGGAAGTAAATTGATGGCAACAAGTATGAGGGCGTATAACATTTATTTCAGTATTTCAAGGTTTCAAAGGGTAACACTGTGATATGGATTTCTAGAATATACTGTGAGGATAAGCAGACCTTCTTACAGGACTGTGAGGATGACGGGGAAACAGCAGCTGGTGGGCGTCTTCTCCATCTCATGGAGGTAAGTGTGAGTTAAACCCTGTCCATCCTGTTCTGTGAGCCATAAAATTTCTCAACCAAACAGAGCTCCATTGACAGAATAAGTCAATCAGTTATATGATATATAATGAGCCATATTTGGTTTTATTAGTAGATAATTTTTAAACATTGATTGAGAGAGAATTTTAACCACTGGATATGGGGCAGAAGGCAAAAGGTTAATAACTTGTGCTGTGCTTTCAAGCTCTTCTAGTGATAGACAATAGAAGATTATCTTCAGCTCTGGAAAAAGTTATCCTTTTTTCTTCATGACAGTTTCCTCTCTATTTTCTCTGTTCTGACTTTGTAAAACTCATGTTGGTTGGATATTGGACTTCTGGATAGATCCAGAATGTTTCTTTTTTTTATTAAGTTGTCCATTTCATTGCTTTATGTTCTGAGACATTTTCTTGACTGCCTTCCAAAATTTCTGTTGAATAATTTTTTTTTTTTAGCAACCATATTTAAATTTCAGGAGTTCTTTCTTGGTCTCTATTTTCCCCTTTTCATAGTGTGCTTGCTGTTCTGCTTTTATGAATGCAGTGTCTTCTGCAATTTTTCTGAGTATAATAGTTTTTTTTTTTTCAGATGTTTTCTTCCTTAAATTTCTCCTTGTCCATTTTAGTTTGTTTATCTTGTCCTTTCTCTTTCATGCTGCTGGATTTTCTTCATCTATCTGGTGATCGTTGATTGTTCATTAATTTTAAGAATGAATTGGTTTTTTTCCCTAAGGTAGCTGCTGTAGTTTCTTCTGCCATTGTATGTAGAGGTTTGTTTTCTAACCAGGCCCTTCCCTTGATAGGAGCTTTGGGGGGGTCAGGCCTGTAGACTGGTGGGCTTCACGTTAAGGGCAACATTTGACAGATGTCAACTGTGGAAGACCTTACTGGTAGGCACCGGCGATTACTCATACAGCCTCAGTTCTCTCTAGCGGTTTGTTCAGAAGCAGGTTTTGTGCTGCAGTTTGACGTAAGAGTAGAAACCTGCCTAAGCTCAGCTATTCTGGTTGAAGTTACCAAGAACTGTAACCTACTGTATGACCTCCCCTTCACTCTGACTGGTGGCCTCCAGGTTTAGAATTTGAGGACACTGTGGAGCACAGTGATTGTTTTCCAAATTCCCTTCTCATTCTAACATCTGTCCCCTCGGTTGTTACTAACCTCACTCTGCTCACTCATGATTATGCCATTAAAGTCAGGGGGAAATTTTATGTGCAATTTTATATGTGTGTGTATATGTATTTTCATTTTTCTTTAAAGCTCACATTTGTACTTGTCCATATCTGTACATAATTATGCTTCTGAAAATCACAGATTTTGAATGTGCGAGATGTCATGGTGGTGGTGTCACGCTGGTATGGAGGCGTTCTGCTAGGCCCAGATCGCTTCAAACACATCAACAACTGTGCCAGAAACATTCTAGTGGAGAAGAACTACACAAATTCACCGGTAAGTGGTTACTGATACTACATCTAAAGAGAGTCTCACTACTGCCTGTGAGATTGAAAGAAAAACATGAAAAAGAAAAGAGTGAATTAGAATGAGTGACATATATTAGAAGAACCTTTGAACTAGGAAACTAGAGGCTTAGGTTTTGGTCAGAACAATGTGATTGACTAGTTGTGTGATCTTGGGCAGATTGGTTCATCTCTTCAGACCTTAATTTCATAGATTCATGGGGTTTTATAAAAACCTTAAGACCAGTCAGTTTCCATTCCCTAAAGTTGAGGCCTGTAGAAGTTGCAGCTAATGCTACAGTGAACTGGATGGTCTTTAAACATCCGTAAAATTCTCATATTCTCTGTTAGTGTCAAAGTATATCCCCTTTTCCCTGGCATGCCTTTAGATGCCTTCTTCCTTTATATTTTGAGATTTTCGTCTCATATTTCAGATACGTTCATATCTAATTCATTTCAATTTTGCTGCCTTACTTTGGAAAATGAACAATAGATTAAAAAACATCAAGGGGAATTCCCTAGGGGTCCTGTGGTTAGCACTGTAGGCTTCCACTGCAGGGACATGGGTTCAGTCCCTCAAGCTCTGCAGCATGGCCAAAATATATATATTCACAGAAAATAATAGAATTCTCCAGGCAAGAATACTGGAGTGGGTAGCCATTTCCTCTCCAGGTGATCTTCCTGACCTAGGGTCTCTTGCACTGCAGGCAAATTCTTTACTGTCTGAGCCACCAGGGAAGTCCAATAAAAAAGTAAACTTATAAATAATATTGAAATTACTTAAATATAAATCTGTTAGATAACTGAGATAAATGTTTTCTTTGATTATCCTTGACTCTTTTGGAAATATTAAAATAGAGTGTGATAAGTGAAAGAGCCCTGTAAAATGGAAAGATGATACATATGGAAGTAATTACACTTTCACTATTCTGCATATTCTGTATGACTAGATTTAAAATTCCTAAGTGTAGGAAGATACTACATTAGTTTACGTCTTTTTCAGGAGGAATCATCTAAGGCTTTGGGAAAGAACAAAAAAGTAAGAAAAGACAAGAAAAGGAGTGAACATTAACATCTGAAACTATATGAAAGGTTAATTTGTCTATAATTATATACAAATTCCACGGTCATCCAAGAATATATTTGCAGAGAGAGAATCCTGGACTGTTCAAGTCAGCCAGTTCATTGTGAACACCAGCATATCTTTTGTTCTTTGGTTATATCATCTGCCAAAATAGAGAACTTGTGATATTTTAATGTGTGTTGCAGGCTGATTCAGAAGGATTAATTTGAAGTTAATCACCACTGCATCTAATTTTAGAAAGGTAACAGTTGCCCAGGGCAGTACCTGAGTTAACTGTCCATTTCATTACATGTCAAGTGCCTTTGTTAGGTGGGGAAGAAGTGTCTCTAGAGGAACATAAATACCTGATTTCTCGTCATTGGGATTCTCATTTCGTTAAGTGAGTATTACCTTTTACTGCTCTTTATGGTTTATTGGAGTAGGGGCTCGTTGAAGATGATCTTCAAGAGTTTCTTCTTGTGGTTTTAATTCATAAGTCTGTCACCTTTCATTTTATAGTGTTCATCATGGAGTAATGGATTAAGTGAAAATCCAGGCGTATACACCTGCAGTTAATGTGCTGAAGTGATAATTCATCTAACAGATTTGTTAGCATAAGTGTTATGCCTCAATTTTCTGTTGCAAATTGGTGTTTGTGAATTTTCAAAGTGATTTTCTAGTCTCTACTTTTTTGTTTAATTCTTGTACTGTTAAGCAATAAATACGGTTGTGCCAGTAGTCTCCTCCCACTGCTGAAATGTACTGGTGTAATAGTCTGGTTTCTTCGAACAATCAGGAAGTACTTTTCTTGTGATCTTCATTGAGGAATTAGAACTGTGCTGCCACTGTGATAGGTTAATGGGACATTTATGGAATGGCATAGAGGTGGCAGAACGCTGCTGGTGCAGAATGACAGTGTGCTGTGGAGTTCCGTAAAGGTGGTGTGCCTTTCCTATTCATGCTCCAGCTATCTTTCTCAGCTCCATGATTTCTGGAGAGAAAGAACGAATCTTTGATGGGAAAAACAGAGAAAATCCCTCTTTTTTTCCCCCCATTCTTATAAAATCTTCCTTTCATCAGTTTTTTGTAAAAGTTGCTTTTTTCATTTGCAAGTTGTACAATTTACCACTAGGCATTTAGAAAATAAATTTATCTGTGAGGTATTATAAGTCATTAACTATTCCCTTTCAGATAATAGTTATAAGCAACTATTAAAAATGATTAATTAGTCACAGACTTGCCTGAAATTCTTTCGAAGAGAGGGAACAGAAATAAGGAAGCAGTTTGGAATGGTGCTGGAGCGTGGAAAACATCAAAGAAAAGTGGACACATTGTTTTTTTTTCCTTTTCTCTAATGTTTTACTTTTAGGAGATCCAACATCTTGACTTGGTATTTTTAATTAGAATTTAGTAAACTGCTTTTTACTCTGGAATGGATTCTGAGAGGTAAAATCTAAATTACATTTGTTGTCAGTGTGTTTAATTGTTGTAACCCATATTTATTTAAAACATTTACCTCAAATTCCATGAAAAAGTATGTTTTATGTATTAACTGTTAAAGAACTTAAAGGCTATTAATTAACATTAAAATGATTTCACAGTTTTGGCATGTCAAAACCTGTCAAAGAAGATAAAAAACAGTAAGAACTGGTGCTACAGAAAAATGTGAGTTAATTTTTCTGCAACACCAAATGTGAATTTCTTTCTAGCTGTTTTATCTAACATTTATTTAGGTCTTTATGCTGCTGCTGCTAAGTCGCTTCAGTCGTGTCTGACTCTGTGCGACCCCATAGATGGCAGCCCACCAAGCTCCCCCGTCCCTGGGATTCATCTTTATAGAAAACCTTTTAATTTCGGATCCCATTTTCCCTTACTAAAAAAAAAAAGCAACAACAACTTATTTTTGCTTCTTTTATTAACCACATTTTCCAGACTAAAAAAACCCTAATATCCTTTGCCCAAAGTCAACTAGTAAAAAGGAGAGATCCAGAAGCCTCCAGTTATGGAACCTGAGTTATTTCACACTCTTCACTATGGACCCCTAACTAGTTATAGTATCCTTTTGTCTATTTAAAATTTCTATTAGGTTTTCAAATTCTCCAAATAATAATTTTCTACAGCCAGATCTATGCTGTGGCATATTTTATAGTATATTGTGTTAGTTAAAAATATTCTCCATATGCCAGTATGAAAGAGCAAGTAGCATCTACTTTCTAAATGGCAATAACAATATGATTTGGAGGTATATATCATGATACAGAGCCTATTTGAAGAGAGATTATATCAAATTGATCACAACCAAGAAAGAATAGCATGAAGCAGATACTGTTTGGAAGGCAGGTAAAATTTATTGTGAAAATTGTATAGCCACTTGTAATTCCACTGTCTAGAGATAACGTTATTGACATTTGGTATGCTTCTATTTTTTTTCCTATGCATGATTTTGTATATATGGCTATTTTTCTTTCCATAAAAATGGTATTAAACTGTATATACTGTTTTGTATCTTGCATATTTCATATAGAGGTATATTGTTAACATTTTCCCATGTCAATAAATATTCTTCTATGGCTTAATTTCTATGGCTTTGTCATATTCTCTATTCTGGGTATATCAAAATTTACTCACCATTTAGTATAAACTAGTCTCCAATATTTAAGTTTTTTTTCCAATTTCTCACTATTATAAACGATTAAGAGTTGTGTGCCAGAGATGGGGATGAAGACCAGATACATATTTCTAACTATAAATACAATACCACAACATGTAAAAACCATTCTTAACTCAGGAGGCAAACTCTGGTTTGTGATCCATATTTTTGCCAACCTTTGTGTAGACCAAGTAGAAAGAGAAACAGGCAGGTCAAAAGTATAATGCCAACAGATGGGATTTGGGTCTCTGGACCTAGAAAAAAGTTTGTTTGTTTTTTCCATTTAGCCCAGATTTTGAGCTGTATACTGTTTAGGGGCATGATAAAGTTAATTCATATTATCAGGATTCACAAAATGAGGCTGCCCCAGCGGCCTGTCCCATGTCACAAGTCTAAACCTAAGTCAGCCTGGACTGTCCAGAAAACCTAACACCAATCACAATGCTCCAGCTCAGTTTAGCTAGCTTACCTTGCCGGAGAAAATAGGACCTGCTCACCTTAGAAGGTAATTCCTGACCTAGCCAATCGTGCCATTCCTGCCTTGCCTCTTCTACTCCCTATAAAAATAGCACTTGCCCAAAATCTCCCAGGAAGGGTGCTCTGCTGCTTGCCAGGCACAGCACTCCACCAATCCATGGACTGTTCTTCCTTGAATAAAGAACATCAAACTCATTACCAAGTTCTATTATTTTTGTCACTTGACAGCCAGACATACATCACAAGTACATGTTTCTAATCAAGTAGATTTTGGAAGGCAGAGCTGGATTTAAATTTTGCTTTCACTGGGCATGGAACCATCTTGTAACTTGTCTGTTACTTCTTTGAGCCTTATTTTTCTCATCTGTAAAGGGGGACTGATAATCCTTCTTCATAAGATTTTTGGAGGGTTGAATAAAATGAGATAATGTACGAATTGTCACTAGTGTAAAGCCTCACACAAAGTGGGAGCTCAGTAGGTGGGTTAGTATATTATTGTAAAAGAAGTGAAATCAGATTTGTCTGTAAATCAGTAAGATCTTGGTACTGACACCTGAATATGCCACCCTAATATATCTCTGGCACATTGAGTTACTTTGAGCTGATTTTTTTTTTTTTTTTTTTGAAAACTGCAAACACAGCAGAAGCTCTGAAAACAGAGTAGGAGTTACCTTTTGTAAGGGAAATCTACATTCATAAAGAAAATTTAAATTAGAAGGGGGACCTATACCCGGAAGAGAGCTTTACCAGATAAAACTTTTTAACCTGAGATTTATCTGCCAGCAGGGCAGTTTTTGCTGAGAAACATTTCCTTTTCTCACCTTGTAAATTGCCTTTTCCCCACCCCCTACTCCCCAAATCTTTTCTTTGTATTCACTGAGGATAGTGTTTAAAGTAGTGGCTTGGTCCATCTCAGAAAGTTTTACCCTTTTTTTCCTGGTTATCTCCAGTGTATACATGCAGCATAGTGTTAATAAACTGTTTTTCTCTTGTTAATCTGTTTTTAGCCAAGAACTCAGAATGGTAAAGGGAAAATCTCTTTTCCTCTCCTACACTGCAAAAGGGCATGAGAAGAAGAGCCTCTAATGAGAGATGACGACGGTCTGAATTGAGTTACTAATAGGGGGAATGGATGGAAATAAATGGATTTAAGGAGTATTGAGGAGGTAAATACTTTATTTTGGGGGGTTCCAAAATCACTGCAGATGGTGACTGCAGCCATGAAATTAGAAGATGCTTACTCCTTGGAGAAAAATTATGACCAACCTAGACACCATGTTAAAAAGCAGAGATGTTACTTTGCCGACAAAGGTCTGTCTAGTCAAAGCTATGGGTTTTCCAGTAGTCATGTATGGATGTGAAAGTTGGACTATAAAGAAAGCTGAGCACTGAAGAATTGATGCTTTTGAACTGTGGTGTTGAAGAAGACTCTTGAGAGTCCCTTGGACTGCAAGGAGATCCAACCAGTCCATCCTGAAGGAAATCAGTCCTGAATATTCATTGGAAGGGCTGATGTTGAAGCTGAAACTCCAATACTTTGGCCACCTGATGCGAAGAGCTGACTCTTTGGAAAAGACCCTGATGCTGGGAAAGATTTGAAGGTGGGAGGAGAAGGGGACGACAGAGGATAATATGGTTGGACGGCATCACCAACTCCATGGACATGAGTTTGGGTAGACTCTGGGAGTTGGCTATGGACAGGGAGGCCTGGTGTGTTGCAGTCCATGGGGTTGCAAAGAGTCGGACACAACTGAGTGACTGAACTGAACTGAGGAGGTGAAGTTCAGAGAACTTGGCACTAGATTTGAGGGCAGCAGGGAAGAAAGGAGTTAAGATGGCATTCAGGTCCTGACCTGGGCAACTGGGTAGCTGGAGGTGCCATTTAAGTCTAACCTGCTTTTCTGATTGGG
The DNA here is from genome assembly GCA_006410635.1 of Cephalophus harveyi. Classification (NCBI taxonomy): domain Eukaryota; kingdom Metazoa; phylum Chordata; class Mammalia; order Artiodactyla; family Bovidae; genus Cephalophus; species Cephalophus harveyi. The sequence continues at coordinate 123,924 of SJYT01032779.1, forward strand.
AAGCCACTTCACTGCCACTTAGATGCCCCTTCATTGCTGTTGCTCTACCACCTTACTCATCTACCCCTCAGGTTGTTGCCTACTGAATGCTGCCAGTTTGGGTGTGATGCTTTGGTTCTGTCTGGCCTAGATGAATTAGGTTGGATGAAGGAGAAGCCAGACATCAGAGAAATTGGATTACCTGATGAAAGAACCCACAGAAACTTTATTGAAAAAGGGAAGGACTTCCCTTGTGGTGCAGGGGCTAAAAGTCTGAGCTACCACTGCAAGGGGCCCAGGTTCGATCCCGTATTAAGGAACCAGAACCCACATGCTGCAACTAAGGGTTCATATGCCACAACTAAAGATCCTGCATGCTGCAACTGCCACAACTAAAAAAGATGCTGCATGCTGCAACTAAGACTAGATATAGCCAAGTAAATATTAAGGAAAAAAGAAAAAAAAGGGAATGATCAAATCAGCATTATGGGCTGATCTCCAATCAACAATGGAGAATCTCTTTGGACCGCAGACAGGAAAGTGAGTCATGAGACGAGCAGTGATGTGCAGGAAGAAAGGCTGCTGGCTCCTGTACAGCTGTGATTCTCAACTGGTGGGCTGGGTGGGAAGGTGTGCAGGAGAAATCCCAGAGGAGTCTTTTCTCCTTTCAGTAAGAAACACCACCATCGACTCAAGCACAGCAGCACAGCTGAAGCCAAGGGGTAACTCAGATTTTAAATCGGCAGAAATATTGTCAAAGAAGGAATGTTGGCAGGATTGAATATTTTGTCAGAGGTAAGACTCGACAATATATAGAAGGAAAATGCCTATAGGTTTGAACCAGATGTTTATATTGTTTATATTATGTTTTATCATGGGAAAAAAACCGAAAGAGTACAGAGCTCCAAGAAAAATAAGACTGTATAGTTATGGATAAAATAGGCATCAATGTAGACTCTATGTGGAAACTTTTTATTCTTTTAAACTCAATATTTCCCATTTATTATTTTATCTATATCTGATTCCAGTATAAAATACAAACTAATAAGATTCATTGGAAATGACACCAACAGCACAGGTGAAGAAAGTAAAGATAGGTAAATTGGATAACATCAAAATAAAACTTTGCATCAAAAGACAATTAAAAGAGTGAAAAGGTAACCTATGGAATCTGAGAAAATATTTGTGAATCATGTTTCTAATAACTACTCAGAATACTATCCAGAATATATGGATAACTCTTTAAACTCAACAACAAAAACCCTGCAATCTGAAAATAAGCAAAGGACTTCAATAGATAATTATTCAAAGAAGATAAACAAATGGCCAATGAGCACACAAACAGCTGCTCAACACCATTAATCGTTAGGGAAATGCAAATCAAAACCACAGTGAGACAACACCCTGCACTCATTAAAATGGTTAGTAACAAAAGAACAGAACAGATGTTGGCAAGAGTGTGGAGAAATTGGAACTCCTGTTCCGTATTAATGGGAATATAAAATCATGAAGCCACTATGGGAAACAGTATGGTGATTCCTCAAGAAACTAAACATAAAACACCATATGATCCAGCAATTCCATTTCTATTTTTAAACACAAAAAAATTGAAAGCATGGTTTGGAGAGATATTTTACATCTATGTTTATAGCAGCACTACTCACAATAGCCAAAAGGTAGATGTTAGGACCCAAACAGGCACCATGACAGGCTTCAGGGGGCCAAGGCAGGCCAAAATCTCCCTTGCAGAGGAGCTGGGTCATTGCCAGGAAGAAGATGGCCGTTGGTCTGTGGCATCAAGACTCAAACAACAAGTATGCTCCCGTAGCCTAGTTTCAGCCTATCAGGAAGAGGGTGGAAATCCCCTAAGAAGGCCCGCGCATGGGAAAATTTAGCCAATTAGTAGATACCATAAAACCCTTGCAACCAATCCACCCTTACCAACTCCCTGTCTTTGTCTTAACTCTATAAATACTGGTGTAATTTAGGGCTCAGGGCTCTTGCTCCACTCCACTGCGCTGGAGTGTGACTTGAGCCCTAGCTCGAGCTAGAAATAAACCCCTTTATGCTCTTGCATTGCTGTGGATGTCTTATTCTCTGTTTTAGGGACTCGGACTTTCAGGCAGAACAGCAGAAGCCACCCAGTGTCCATCAACAGATGAAAAGAGACACAAAGTGTGTTATATACACAATGGTATATTTTTCAGCTGGGAAAAGGAAGGAAATTCTAACATATACTTCAATATGGATAAATTTTGAGGACATAAGTGAATAATCACAAAAGGACAGATGCTGTACAATTCTACTTATATGAGAGAACTAGAGTAGTCAAATTCATATAGGCAGTAAGTAAAATAGTAATTGAGAGGATTAGAGAATGGAAAGTTGGAAATAGGTACACAGTTTGGGGTTTGCAAGTTGAAAGAGTTCTGGAGATTGGTTGTGCAACAATGTTAATCCACTAACACTACTGAACGGTACACTTACAAATGATTAAGATACACAATTTTATTTTGTGTATTTTGCCGCAATTTAAAGAAATAGTGACAGGACCCTAAGTGATCTAGAGTGGCAGTGGTTTTGTTCTAACTGTGGTAAAGTAACAAAGCAAGAGGGAAGAAAGCTGAAAGAAAACTCCAGTGAAAGGATTATAGCTGATGGAAGCTGTCCAAAGGCATGCAGCTGATGAATTTGAGAAAAAAATTCCCAACTGAAATAAAGGATCTGGGGAATTTCATTGGTGGAAGAGCCTACCTAACAGTTCATTTTTCTGTTATAAATTTATTGACAACTTCTGCTTATAGGAAATGAAGTGTTGATGTCACTAGAGTGCATGGGGCTAGAGCATCTTGTGAGATCAAGGAGAAAAGGTAGGTGATGAATCAGTCAAGCAGAATCTTGTAGACCCTGATAAGATCTTTAAAAGAGTAATATGAAACAACTGAAAGATTTTAAGCAGAAGAAGGGAACAATCAGATTTGTCTTTTAGAAACATAACTCTGCTTGCTTGGCAAAAATACATTGAAACGTAGCAAAAGTGAATCATGGAAAGCATTTAAGAGGCTATTACAGTAATAAAGAGATTGTGATAGTCTGGACTAGGAATAATAGCAAGAGAGATGAAATAGATGGATTTCAAAGATATTTAGGAAGCAAAATTATAATCCAGTGATATACTAGATAATAAGGAGTTCATGATCTGAGCCACAGTCAGCTCCTGGTCTTGTTTTTGTTGACTGTATAGAGCTTCTCCATCTTTGGCTGCATAGAATATAATCAATCTGATTTCGGTGTTGACCATCTGGTGATGTCCATGTTTAGAGTCTTCTCTTGTGTTGTTGGAAGAGGGTGTTTGCTATGACCAGTGCATTTTCTTGGCAAAACTCTATTAGTCTTTGCCCTGCTTCATTCTGCATTCCAAGGCCAAATTTGCCTGTTACTCCAGGTGTTTCTTGACTTCCTACTTTAGCATTCCAGTCCCCTATAATGAGAAGGACATCTTTTTTGGGTGTTAGTTCTAAAAGGTCTTGTAGGTCTTCCTAAAACCGTTCAACTTCAGCTTCTTCAGCATTACAGGTTGGGGCATCGACTTGGATAACTGTGATATTGAATGGTTTGCCTTGGAGACGAACAGAGATCATTCTGTCATTTTTGAGATTGCATCCAAGTACTGCATTTCGGACTCTTTTGTTGACCATGATGGCTACTCCATTTCTTCTGAGGGATTCCTGCCCACAGTAGTAGATATAATGGTCATCTGAGTTAAATTCACCCATTCCAGTCCATTTTAGTTC
>SJYT01032779.1:128691-145471 GCA_006410635.1 Cephalophus harveyi
CACCTCATGCGAAGAGTTGACTCATTGGAAAAGACTCTGATGCTGGGAGGGATTGGGGGCAGGAGGAGAAGGGGACGACCGAGGATGAGATGGCTGGATGGCATCACTGACTCGATGGACATGAATCTGAGTGAACTCCAGGAGATGGTGATGAACAGGGAGGCCTTGCGTGCTGCGATTCATGGGGTCGCAAAGAGTCGGACACGACTGAGCGACTGAACTGAACTGATACTAGATAATAGGATGAAGCATTGGCATAGATCCATATTCTGATACTCTCATAAATACACCAGTTGAACTTTCTTTTCTTGGAGTTTCTCTGGTACTCCTATCCCTAGGATTTTGTGAGTTGCCAAAGACACATGTTTGCCTTCCCTCAACACAATATGCCAGCAAATCTGGAAAACTCAGCACTGGCCACAGGACTGGAAAAGGTCAGTTTGCATTCCAATCCCAAAGAAAGGCAATGCCAAAGAATATTCAAACTACCGCACAATCACATTCATCTCACATGTTAGCAAAGTAATGCTCAAAATTCTCCAAGCCAGGCTTCAACAGTATGTGAACCATGAACTTCCAAATATTCAAGCTCGATTTAAAAAAGGCAGAGGAACCAGAGATCAAATTACCAACATCTGATGGATCATAGAAAAAGCAAGAGAGCTCCAGAAAGACATCTACTTTTGCTTTACTGACTACACCAAAGCCTTTGACTGTGTGGATCACAACAAACTATGGAAAATTCTTAAAGAGATGGGAGTACCAGACCACCTGACCTGCCTCCTAAGAAATCCATATGCAGGTCAAGAAGCAACAGTTAGAACTGGACATGGAACAATAGACTGATTCCAAATCAGGAAAGGAGTCCATCAAAGCTGTATATTGTCACCCTGCATATTTAACTTCTATGCAGAGTACATCATGTGAAATGCCAGGCTGGATGAAGCACAAGCTGGAGTCAAGACTGATGGGAGAAATATCAATAACCTCAGATATGCACATGACACCACTCCTTGGGCAGAAAGCAAAGAAGAACTAAAGAGCCTCTTGATGAAAGTGCAAGAGGAGAGTGAAAAAGTTGGCTTAAAGCTCAACATTCAGAAAACTAAGATCATGGCATTCGGTCCCATCACTTCATGGGAAATAGATGGGGAAAGAATGGAAACAGTGATAGACTTTATTTTGGGGGGCTTCAAAATCACTGCAGCCATGAAATTAGAAGATGCTTGCTCCTTGGAAGAAAAGGTATGACCAACCTAGACAGCATATTAAAAAGCAGAGACATTACTTTGCCAACAAAGTTCCATCTAGTCAAGGCTATGGTTCTTCCAATAGTCATGTATGGATGTGAGAGTTGAACTATAAAGAAAGCTGAGCACTGAAGAATTGATGCTTTTGAACTGTAGTGTTGGAGAATACTCTCGAGAGTCCCTTGGACTACAAGGAGATCCAACCAGTCCATCCTAAAGGAAATCAGTCCTGAATATTCATTGGAAGGACTGATGTTGAAGCTGAAACTCCAATACTTTGGTCACCTGATGCGAAGAGCTGACTCATTGGAAAAGACCCTGATGCTGGGAATGATTGAAGGCAGGAGGAGAAGGGGACGACAGAGGATGAGATGGTTGGTTGGCATCACTGATGTGATGGACATGAGTTTGAGTAGGCTCCGGGACTTGGTGATGGACAGGGAAGCCTGGGGTGCTGCAGTCCATGGGGTCGCAAAGAGTCGGACACGACTGAGCAACTGAACTGAACTGAACTCAGGGATGACAAATATTTGCCAGTATTTCTAAAACTAGAATATTATAGAATGTATACCTCACATTTTCTTCTTTCAGTCATCTGTTGAAGGACAATTAGGTTGTTTCCATGTCTTGGCTAATGTAAATAACACTGCAATGAACATGGGGCTGCATCTATTTTTTCCAGTTAATGTTTGCCCTTTTGTTCTTGCCTACACTGCCTACATTTTCTGACTAGAACCCTTAGTATATTCATGATAGTTGTTTTGAATTTCTGGCCTGATAATTCTAACATTCCTGCATGTTTGGCTTGGATGATTGCTCTGTCTCTTCAAACTGTCTTTTGCCTATTAGTATACCTTGTGATTTTCTTTTTTTTTTCTTTTCCTTGAAAGGCCAGCCATGATGTACTGTGTAAAAAGCCTGCTGTAAACAGGCCTTTAGTAATGTGCTGGTGAGGTGTGTATGGGGGAAAGGAAGTGTTCTGTGATTATTAGTAGATCTTAGTCTCTCAGTGAGCCTATGCCTCTGGACTATTAACTTCGCAAATGTTTCTCAAGTTCTTTTTCTTTTTTTTTTCTGCCTCCCCTCTTAGGGAGGACAGGATAGCTTCAGTGGGCTAGAGCTGGGTACTTCCCTTTCCCCATATCTGTTAGAGTTTGATAAAACCCTGGTAGATCAGGCTCCAGTTAACTAGTTTCCACTGGGCAGGCCTAGTTAAGAAGGACAGAGTGCTCGGTCATATTTCAAAGTGTTTCCTTTCCCTTCCCCTGCATGAGTGGGTTTTTCTGTTATTTCTGTGGGAACCTGGTCAAGCTCCTGGAGATAAATCTCGCAGTATTGTGGGTACCTCCCTGTGAGTGGATCCCCCTTCAGTTGTTTTTTCTTAATTAAGAAAATGTTTTGTTTGGCTGTGTCACATACCATGAGGGACCAGGGATGGAACCTGAGTCCCTTGCAGTGGAAGCACAGAGTCTAATCACTGGACTGCCAGGGAAGACTCCTAACTGGAGTTTTTAACTCTCAGAATTGTCGACACTGATCCTACAGCAAATCAATTATGGTTCAGGCTTTCTCCCCTGGCGCTAGTTTCCAAGGCATTTCCTGTTTTCAAACTCTGTTTTGCTCTAGTAACTTAGGACTCTGTGTCTATCTCTCCAGTTCTGGGGAGAGTGGTTTGCCCTATGTCCTTTCTTCTCTCATGAATTCTAAAAGAGTTTATTTTTTAGTCCATTCATTCTTTTACTTGGCAGAAGGGAGTGGCAACTTCCAAGTTCCTTACATGCAAAACCAGAAGTTTTTAAGACCATGTTTGTATATATTTTTGTTGTTCAGTCACTCAGTAGTGTCTGACTCTTTGCGACCCCAAGGACTGCAACACGCCAGGCTTCCCTGTCCTTCACTGTCTCCTGGAGTTTGGTCAGACTCATGTCCATTGAGTTGATGATGCCAACCATCTCATCCTCTGTCTTCCCTTTCTCCTCCTGCCCTCAATCTTTCCCAGCATCAGGGTCTTTTCCAATGAGTTGCCTCTCTGCATCAGGTAGCCAAATTATTGGAGCTTCAGCTTCAGCATCAGTCCTTCCAATGAATATTCAGGGTTGATTTCCTTTAGGATTGACTGGTTTGATCTCCTTGGAGTCCAAGAGACTCTTAAGAGTCTTCTCCAGCACCACAATTAGAAAACATCAATTCTTCGGTGCTCAGCCTTCTTATGGTCCAACTCTCACATATGTACATGATTACTGAAAATACCATAGCTTTGACTATACGGACATTTGTTGGCAAACTGAGGTCTTTGCTTTTTAACACACTGTCTAGGTTTGTCATCGTTTTTCTTCCAAGGTGCAAGCGACTTTTAATTTCATGCCTGCAGTCACTGTCGGCAGTGATTTTGGAGCCCAAGAAAATAAATCCAACTTGTTTAAATGTAGTCATAATGACTAGATTTGGAAATAAATTCTCTACTTAAATCTGTGGAAAATCACACTCTTCAGTTCTTTTGTCTGTCCACTGTACTGCTGTGTTATTTCGTTTTTGTTTTGTAAGGGTTTGGAAGAAGCTACATTGAAGAAAACATAATAGTAAATCTTCATGACCTTGGATTAAATAATAGATTCTTAGATATGACACCAAAAGCACAAGCAACTAAAGAAAAAGAAATAAATTGGAATACATCAAAATTAAAACCTCTGTGCTTCAGAGGACACTATTAAGAAAGTGAAAAGACAACACAGAGAATGGGAGAAAAATATTTGTAAATTGTAGATCTGATAAAGGTGAGTATTCAGAATATGTAAAGACATCTTACAACTCAACAACAAAGTAACAAACAACCCAACTGAAAAGCAAGCAAAATACTTAAATATACATGTCCCCAAAGACAAAATACAAATGGCCACGAAGCATGTAAAAAAATGTTTGACACTCTTAGACATCAGGGAAATGTACATCAAATCCACAGTAAGAAATCACTTCATATCCACTAAGATAATATAATAATTTTTTAAATCGAAAATAAATAGTATTGGCAATAATGTGGAGAAACTGAAATCCGTGTGTATTACTGATTAGAACGCAAAATGATGTAGCTGCCTTAGAAAACAATTTGGCTGTTCATCAAAAAGTTAAAAATAGAGTTACCATTTCACCAGCAGTTCTGTTCCTAGGTATAAACTCCAGAGAATTGGAAAACATATGTGCACACAGAAACTTAGAAACAAATGTTATAGCAACATTATTCATAATAGCCCAGAAGTGGAGACAACCCAAATGCCCATCAATCAATAAATAGATAAACAAATGTGGTCTATCCACATAATGAAATATTATTCAGTCACTTAAAAAGAATGAAATCAGATTCATGCTACAACATGGATGAATCTCGAAAACATTGTGTAAAAGAAGCCAGTCACAAAAGAGCATGTAGTATATGATTTTATTTATATGAAATGCCCAGAATAGGCAGAACTATGGATACAGGACTTTTCTGGTGGTACAGTGGATAAGAATCCACCTGCCAATGAAGAATTTATTTTATGTAATTTCTTAATTCCAGTCTCTAAACTGGAGAGGCTAGAGAGCATTCACTGTGAAGGAAAGCAAGGTTGATAAATACACTGCTGATTTTGTAATATTAGATAAGGTGCAAAAGTAAACAAGATGACTTATCTGTAGATAAGATGGTGAAGGGATACTGAGTAGGTTGGCCCAGAAAGTAAACAGGGATTTATTTTATGGATTGTGCAGATAATCTGCACTGTTTTTGTTTTTTTTTCCTTGTAATTCTATGTGGAAAGAGAAAGCAATTCGACAGCCCTGGGGACCTAGCCTTAGGTTGTGTTGAACTGTTTTTACAGATATGGGCTGCCAAGTAGAGAACATTGAGGAAATAGAATAATGATGAAATCACATTGGCTACATTTCACTCTCTCACTTTGTGTGAACATACAGTTGTCAGGAGCAAAGCTCAGAATTTTGTTCTTGGTGCTCTATTTGAATTTATTTAAATTTATTGAAGTGTCAAGTCTTTTTGTAACTTGTGTACAAGTTCCCTTCCTTCTCTATCACATCTGATGTATGTCTATTTCTTTAAGTATCTACAGTACTTTAAAAATTTAAGCTCTGTAAATAAAAATATACATAAATAAATCCTGCCAACAATTAGCAATTTGCTATTAAACAAAGAAGTAAAATAATTTTCTTTTAGTGGATTGTGACTAGTGGTCCAAGATCTACTGACATTGTTTAGATCCTTTAACTTAATTCATTAACTTTCTAATATAGCTAAGAACAGAAATAAACATTACATTGCCTTATCCAGTCACTGTGGGAAAAAAGTGAATAGAAGGCAATTGAACATAGACTTAAAGACTCATCTTGCTTTTGTCAAGAGGGACACAGTAAGGAGAGGGTGTGGAGAAAAGGGAACCCTCCTACACCATTGGTGGGAATGTAAGTTGATTCAGCCACCTTGGAGAACAGTATGTTGATGTTGTTTTAGTTACTAAGTTGTGTTCAACTCTTTGACGACCCCATTGCCTATAGCCCACCAGGCTCTTCTGTCTACGGGATTTCCCAGGCAAGAATACTCGAGTGGGTTGCCATTTCCTTCTCCAGGGGATCTTCCCAACCCTGGATCGAACCTGCATCTCCTGCATTTCAGGCAGATTCTTTGCCACTGAGCCACCAGGGAAGTCTGGAGATCAGTATGGAGGTTCCTTAAAAAACTATAAATAGAGCTACCATATGATCCAGCAATCCCACTTCTGGATATATATCTGGAGAAAACCATAATTCAATAAGATACATGTACCCCAGTGTTCTTCCCTGGTGGTTCAGAGGGTAAAGAGTCTGTCTGCAATATGGGAGACCTGGATTTGATCCGTGGGTTGGGAAGATCCCCTGGAGAAGGAAATGGCAACCCACTCCAGTATTCTTGCCTGGAAAATCCCATGGATGGAGGAGCCTGGTAGGCTACAGTCCATGGGGTCACAAAGAGTTGGACTCAACTGAGCAACTTCACTTCACCCTAGTGTTCATTGCAGCACTACTAACTATAGTAAGGACATGGAAGCAACATAAATGTTCATTGATGAAGGAATATATATATATATGTGTGTGTGTGTGTAATGGAATGTTACTCAGCTATAAAAAAGAATGAAATAATGCCATTTGCAGTGATATGGATGGACCTAAAGACTGTCATTCTGAGTAAAGTAAGTCAGACATAAAAAGATAAATAACATATGATGTTGATGATTAGAATCTAAAAAATACTACAAATCAATCTATTTACAAAACAGAAGTTGAGTCACAGATGGAGAAAACAAACTTATGGTTACCAGGGGCAAAGAGAGGTGAGGAGGGGCAACAAATTGGGAGATTGGGATTGACATATATGCACTGCTATATATAAAATAAATAATTAATAAGAACCTACTGTATAGTATAGGGAACTCTATTCAATACTCTGTAATGACCTATGTGGGAATAGAATCTAAAAAGGAGTAGATATATGTATATCTGTTTCATTTTGCTGTAGAGCAGAAACTAACAACATTGTAAATCATAATGCTCCAACAAAAATTAATTTGAACAAAGAAAAGAGGGACAAAGCAAGAGGCTTAATCTTACCCAGTAGATGATGGACTCTGTATCATAGTCTTGATGCCAAAAACTCGGCCTCTGTACATCACTACCTAATCGAATCTCATAGAGTTTTGGGGTGAAGTAGAAAAGGATAGTTTCATTGCTTTGCCAGACAAAGAGGGATACAGTGGGCCCCTGCCCTCAGAATTGTGTGTCCCAGTCTGGAGGATTTGGTGAAAAGTTTTACAGCAATGGTTAAAGGGTGAGGCTGCTGAGGATCAGGGTATGTGCAGGCCTGCATTCCTTTAATCTAGCCTCAGGTGGTCTCCTGAAGAGCTGTGGTTCTTGAGGTTATGAAACTGTGATTTTCTCTCTGAAATGAAGAATGCTTCATCTAGTAGTTAACATTTTCACTTAGATACTGTTAAATGTATCCCTTGAGGCAGAACCAGGACCCTGTTTCTTGACTGCTCCTCCCATGTCTCTGCATGGCCTCCCTTTTCTGATTAGCAACCTGCCCTTTGGAACTCGGGGAAGCTCATAGAGTTCAGTTCAGTCGCTCAGTCGTGTCTGACTCTTTGTGACCCCATGAATCGCAGCTCGCCAGGTCTCCCTGTTCATTACCATCTCTCGGAGTTCACTCAGACTCACATCCATCGAGTCAGTGATGCCATCCAGCCATCTCATCCTTGGTCGTCCCCTTCTCCTCCTGCCCCCAATCCCTCCCAGCATCAGAGTCTTTTCCAGTGAGTCAACTCTTCACATGAGGTGGCCAAAGTACTGGAGTTTCAGCTGTAGCATCATTCCTTCCAAAGAAATCCCAGGGTTGATCTCCTTCAGAATGGACTGGTTGGATCTCCTTGCAGTCCAAGGGACTCTCAAGAGTCTTCTCCAACACCACAGTTCAAAAGCATCAATTCTTCAGCACTCAGCCTTCTTCACAGTCCAACTCTCACATCCATACATGACCACAGGAAAAACCATAGCCTAATCCCTACAAAGAAGAAATGAGGAACACAAAAAGGTTTCCATGCCCAGGAACCCTACAGGTCTTGCTCGGTTTCAGTCTTTCATTTCCTTCAGCCAACAGGAGACGAGGGCTTTCCTCACGCTCAGTAGGTAAAGAATCTGCCTGCAATGCAGGAGATCCGGATTTCATTCCTGGGTTGGGAAGATTATCTGGAGAAGGAAATGGCAACCCATTCCAGTGTTCTTGCCTGGAGAAGCCCATGGATAGAGGAACCTGGCAGGCTACAGTCCTTGGGATCACAAGAGTTGGACATGAGTGCAACTAAACCACCAGCAAGAGACGAAAACCATCGCCATGCAGGGACTTTATAGCAGGCTTACATTTAGGGATGAAGAGAAAGTACAAAAATCAAACTCTTTTCTTCCTGAGACTATTTTGCATTTTCTTTATAGCTTTTTCCTTCTTTTATTCTTTTTCACATATTGATTTTTTTTGGTCTCCTTTTTTTCTTTCTTTCTTTTATTTTAATTCTCATTAGCTTTATTTATTTATTTTTTAATTTTATTTTTACTTTATTTTACTTTACAATACCATATTGGTTTTGCCATACATTGACATGAATTCACCATGGGTGTATACGAGCTCCCAATCCTGAATCCCCCTCCCACCTCCCACCCACCCCTCCTTTTTTTCTTAAGTTAAGCTACCATAACTTTTCTGTATGCTTCTCAGTTTGTGTTTTAATTCCCTTTGCATTTCTAAAGGAGTACTTGCTAAAGCTTTCTTATAGTTTAATGATACCATGTTTTATAGCTCCCACAGCTCTGTCTAGTTCTCTCTGACTCATGTCCTTCAACTTGGTGGAAAGCTTTTGAAAGATCACACAGAGAACGCAACAACCGAAAACATTTACCATCCATGAGTAACCAGGAAGGAGCCCGCTGTGAGGTGAAGGAAACACAGCTCCTCATTCTGCAGGAGGTCTCAGGCCTCTCCCCAGGCTGTTCTCCACTCAGCTCCTTGATATGTTTTCCTGAGCTACTTCTTTATTTCTCCATCATTCATCCAGTTCTGGGAAAACACTAAGGCAAGGGTCCAGTAAAGGATTAACTCAGCAGGTCTGGGTTGTCCAAACACTTCCTATTTCAAAGAAAAGTTTGGCCACTGATCAGATCCTAGGAAATAACCTCTAAGGTCTTGGAATATCTTAGCTATGTAAGTGTTTTTGTTTACTTGGGGCCTAGGCAAAGCCAGATAGTCTGCGTTAACAAGGTGATTCATGGTGTGAATCTTGGACCATGTGGTATCAAGGGTTGGAGACTGGGTAATGAAGGTCAACCATGTGGATGCTACATGCCCGTATGATCAATCCCCCAGAAAACCCTGGACACCAAAGCCCAGGTGAGTTTCTCTGCTTGGCAATAGTTTATGCGTATTGCTGCTCATCATTGCTAAAATTATGCACTATCCATATGACTTCACTGGGAGAGGACAACTGGAAGTTTGTGCCTGGTCTCTCCTGGACTTTCCCCTTTGCTGATATTACTTTGTATCCTGTTGCTGAATTAAACTGTGACTGTGAGTACAGCATCTTTACTGCATTGTGAGCCCTTCTAGCAAATCATAGAACATGAAGGTGGTCTTGGTGAGCCCCGACAACAGAAAGGCAGACCAGTCAATCCTTCTGGTTCTTCCTTGAGATCTCCTCTCCTGGGGTAAGGTATTGAGAGCCTGACTAGGGTTGGGGGACTCACTTGTGGCTGACAGTAGTGGGTCAACATTGAAAAAAGATCAGATGGCAAATATTTCAGGCTTTGCATGTCATTTGGTCTCTTGCAACAGGGTTAAAACCTGCATAATATATTTTCTTAATAAAGTTTTATCTACCCTTTGGAACATCCACTCATTAACTACATCATCAACTCTAGCACTCTAGTAGCATCAACTCACATACCTACTCACTCTGTGAGGGTATTCTGAGCACCCTTACACCTTTAGTTAGGTCAATTTTGTTCCTTGGTGTCTATCCATTAACAGGTTTGTGTCCATGGTGGTACTGGGTAAGGGGTGGCATATATCTTCTGGGTGGCTCAGTTCCAGGATATGAATCTAAAATATGATATAGCTGGACACAGCACTCAAGTTCAAAAACCCTACATGGGAGCCCCTAATGTAACCAGTGAGACAGAACCCGTTCCTTCTTGTCTACAACATGAGTCCTTAGCTGCCATCTAAGAAAGGTAAAAGTTGGAAAGATGGTTGCTCTTACTCTTTGCTGGAGAAAAGCTCTTGGGATTATAACTATGTTGTCAGTGCCCAGCCTGTCATCTCCTTTGGCCTCACTGCTGTGGCTCATACCTGCTGACCTCCCACCTGCCAGCATCTGCATTTCCTTGCTGATAGCTTTTTCTGGTGGCCTGATACTGCTCTGCATATGTACCTCAGGCTGGAAATACCAGAGAATTGATGCCACCCTCAAACTCTAGCAATCTTTATCCAGTGATTTGTGGCTCCCTTACAACTATGGGAATAACTCTGAGAAGCCCATCCTACACTGGCTTCCAGAGTGTCCCAGGAGGATTAAGATTTCATTACTCAAAGTGTAACTTCAATGCACCCTTCTTGCCTTGCTTCCTTTTCCTACCCTTCCCCTAGTACTCCTGGAATCAGCTCTCAAATAAACTTCTTGTATAGATCTTTGTCTCAGGATCTGCTTCTGGGATTACATAAATTAAGATACCTGTCGGTTTGTCTGTTGTTCCTTATTTGCCTTGGGCTTCTCTTCTGTTTTGTTGATTCTGAATACACTGATCCTTGATGCAGGTTTAGGTAGCTCTTTACTGTAAGAGCTAGTACTGCGGATGGAGACTGGCTTGGGTTTTATGGATGGGTCCTGTGACAGCTTTTTTGGGCCCACAGTGAGTGAGGACGTAAGGCTTTAGCAGTGTTTCAAGTGAATGCTCTCTCAGACTTACTTTACGTTTTTCTTTTAGCTCATTCTTCACGTCTTTCTTCTTTAATCACCCCCATTTCTTACCAAAGCCCTTTCCCCACTATTTCCTGGGATTTCCCCGTACCCCACAGATAAGATCAAGTCCCAGTAGTTTCTTGTATCTTGCAGTTTTTGACAGACTCAAGTTTCCACTGTGTATTGTTTAGGCAGTCTGCATTCTCCTGGGTGAGAGATGTGAGCTGTCATCCTAGGAGAGAGTGTGTACGTGCGTATGTATGTGGCGTGGGGGTGGGGAGGTGAAGGGGAGATGAGGGTGAGAAATTATGGCTGTTACGCCTTATTTTTCTAAAGCATCTGGAATCTAACAGCATTAATGGTGACAGCTAGATAGTGTTCAGTCACTAAGGAAGACTCACAGAACCAAAATGAAAATGCTTACAAATCCGTGGTTTTTTGCAGGAAGGGGATCTGATACAGCATCAGCATAGAGGAAAGATAAACATCACCACCCAAGGCTGCTTTACAAAGAGGGTCTGGAGATGTCAGGCTGAGCTCCAGATGTCCTCTTTTTGTAAGGGCCGCACATGTGTGCTTCTTCCCTAGGACCAACTGACTTTGAGCACCTTGAACCTAGGGAGCCGGAATGGGAGTCTCAGTCAGGGTTTCTTATTCCCTGCTGGTTACATAGGCGTATTCTTGCTACATAATCAGCCCAACAGCACAGCTTCCTGAGACATGACGAACAGATGCAAATCATCAGTCTCACTGTTATCGATCAACAATGATCAAAGCTGGAACAGGCTGGCTGGGAACTCCTCAAACTCACGGTTCCAAAGCAACTCCATTAACCAGCACATTGCATGTCTTGATCTGGCTAATTCCAGTTCTTCTGGAACTGGAACTTCCCCTCACAGCATGGTCTAGCTCCCTGACCTATGAGCAAGCCCTTTTTAGACCTAACGATAACTCTTGGTTTGACAGTAATTACTTGCCTTAAAGCATGACATAATCACAGAGACAATAAAAGTTCACCAAATTGCAAACATCTGTAATAACTAACAAGGGTTTGGTATGGATTTAAACAGATGAACAATCCAATAATATTAGTACAGACTAGCACAAACCTCCTCATATTTTGAACTAACTTTATAATACTTTTGTCTTCCTGACTTACAGTTATCAGCACTTAATGTATATATCCATTAGGTCAGAGACATTAAGCCATTTCTCCTCCATAGGAAGAACATCATGAGGGGGTTTTAATATAATCTCATAATACATTAGATCAATCTTGGTAATGCCATAAATTGTATTAGCTTCTACAATATTAAATTTATCTATGATTTGTGTATTATACCACACAGTAGTGTCATGGATACACAGTACAATATAAATCAGATATAATTACATATCATTATTTTGTCCATTCCAACAAAATCTACCTTTTCTCAGAGAGGTGTAGGTTAGAGACCACGTGTGTCTCTGTTATTTCAGGACTCCAGACCTCTTGAAAACACAGTCAAATTCCTTTTCTCTGTCTGAGAGACAGTGGTTCTTAGTGAGATGTTCCACAACTGGGAATAACTCTTCTCTATGGGGAGACCGCTAGTTCTGTTTAAAGTTTTGTCCAATACCTGCTAGTAATGTTACAGGAAAGGAATAGCTCGCCATCAGTCGTGACACTAAAGTTGCTAAAGAGCACTTTGAGAGGTAAAATTCTCCAGTTACAAATTTCCACAGACTGTAGACCCCACAGGTCTTCCATGCAGTGAGAATCTCTGGTTATTGGGCCTCAGGCAGCTCAGACTCCATTTGAGTTACGACAGCGAAGAGCCCAGATGTGGTGATATACAAGCCTGTTTCCGCTGCTGAGTTTAGGCAGATTATCACAGTGTCTGTGCTGGTTGAAAAGCCTATTTTCCCAGTGCTCTGTTACCATCCAATTGCCATCCTTATCTTTCTTTCTGGAGGAAAATGCCTTGGAGGTGCCCCATTTGTCCCAGAAGTCTTTTTTTTTTTTTTCCTTCAAAATATCTTTCCTCATTAAGAGTGAATCCCTCTTCATCAATTACTCCTAGACCAGCTCCTAATTCTTCTAAGATTCACTTTTTTCAAGAAGGCAAAAGCTGTTTGATCCATTAGACCTGCTGTTGACATTTAGAGTATTAGCTTCTCACAATTAGGGCTTCCCTGATGGCTCAGCAGTAAAGAATACTCCTGCAACGCAGGAGACAAAGGGACTTGGGTTTGATCCTTGGGTCAGGAAGATCTCCTGGAGGAGGAAATGGCAACCCACTCCAATATTCCTGCCTGAAAAATCCCATGAACAGAGGAACCTGGTGGGCTACAGCCCAAAGGGTCGCAAGGAGTTGGACACGACTGAGGAAAAGTTTTCTTACAATTAGAAAATACACCTGGCACCTGATCACATTGACCCCCCCTTAGGCTATAAGATACTGCAAGTACTTGTGACTACTAAATGGACTTGGGTTTGGATATGACATAGAGCTTCCCACAGCCATCCACACAGACTTTCAGGCTTTTCATTCTCAGGAGGGTGGCCCTACCAAGTTATACTGAATTCTTTTCCTTTCTCACTGATCCGAGTGTCTCAATTGTTCCTCTACCTCTTTATGGCTTTTCACCCACAGTGTTGGGCAAGGAGCTATTTTCACATACAATGTTTTGACAAATGGAACATTTAGAAGATGAACTTCTACTCTTGTATTCCAGAAGATGAGCTTCTATTTTCATATTCCTTAAATCTTCACCATCAAAATTAATGGGCATGCAATTGCTCATCTAGATGATTATTAATCAGTGTGGATATATATTCCCTTTATTTTCTTCCTAACTCAGGTCTTCCATAATAGCTCTATCCTATGAAATAGGAACCAAAAGGCATAGCCACCTTCGTATTGCTCATATGGTTACGGTCAGACCTTTCGTTCATCCATCATGAGGACACAGACCACTCTCACAAGTGTATATATGTATGTTCACTGGGTTGGCTATTCTGCTTACTTCTTGATTATTCAAAAGAGAATATTTTGATAAATGAGTCCTTCACCCAAAGGGCATCTGGGTTAAAACTAAGAGAATAATATTCTCTTGCTCTATGCTTCTCTTGAGGTACCAAAATTTATTAGACTTTGCCTTTTGTAACACCTATTGATTAGCTAACTTCCCCTTAGCAATAATTTCAATTGTCTTCCACTTATCATTACTTTAATCCAAATATTTCTCCCTAATGAAGGTCCCTCTGGTTAAGTCACTGGGTTGGTCTATATGGCTGGCACAAGATGTGATACTCCTAAACAGTAAGGTCCTACAGTAGAGCATAGTGAACTACATTCAATACCCTGTGATAAACCATAATGGAAAAGAATATGAAAAAGATATAACTTTTAATATATATCTGTATCTTTTTGTATCTGTATGTACATCTGTATCTGTAACTTTTATATATATATCTGTGTATAACAGTCACATTGCTATACAGAAGAAATTAAACATAACACTAAATCAACTAAATGTGCAAGCCAAGTCACTTCAGTTGTGTCCAACTCTTGAGATTCTTAATGGTAGCTCTAGTTTTAGGGATTAACCACCACTGAGAAAGAAAATTTTGATGAGGTAGGGAGGACTTGTTTGTAAATTCCTGTAAAAGATAAACTCTTCCCCCTTAATTCCACCACAAAAGTGTAATCATCTATCTCATAGAAACCTATTTTTAATTCCCCTCACCTTATGTTGCAAAACCCAGCACTGGAGGTTTGTATATCAGTCCTTTGGTTCTTTGTCATGGCCATCTTCTTAAGCAAGTGTATTGGTTATCCATGCCAATTTTCTATTAACCTGTGCTTAGTCCTTCAATCGTGTCTCATTCTTTGAGACCCCATGGACTGTAGCCTGCTGGGTTCCTCTGTCCATTGGATTCTTCAGGCAAGAATACTGGAGTCCAGGGGATCTTCCAGACCCAAGGATTGAACCTGGTTCTCCTTCATTGAAGGTGAATTCTTCACCATTGGAGCCACCAGAGAACCCCTCTATTAACCTACTACTTTTGGATTGATAAGTAAAATAAGTCAGTGGTATGTGATATTATTTTCCTTATTGTTGCCTGCATGGGCAGTGAACGGAGGACCTTGATATCAAGAGACGTAGCTGGAAGGCTAAATTCCTTCTAAGTTTCTACCAAGTGTGAGGTAAGAGGAATGGGATGGAATGCGAAGAACCAGTTTGCTTCTTCCTTCATCAGTCTCTTTCCTTTGGAAAGCTATATATATTTGAAAGATATGTAGGTTCTGAGGTATATATCCTTTTTTATTACCCAGATCCGGGAGAAGGCAATGGCAACCCACTCCAGTACTCTTGCCTGGGAAATCCCATGGGCAGAGGAGCCTGGTAGGCTGTAGTCCATGGGGTTGATAAGAGTCGGACACGACTGAGCGACTTCACTTTCCCTTTTCACTTTCATGCATTGGAGAAGGAAATGGCAACCCACTCCAGTGTTCTTGCCTGGAGAATCCCAGGGATGGGGGAGCCTGGTGGGCTGCCGTCTATGGGGTCGCACAGAGTCGGACACGACTGAAGCGACTTAGCAGCAGCAGCAGCATTACCCAGATCCTGCTCTAGGTTTTTGAAGTGGTTACCTAATGAAAACATATGAAATAGAATTGTCCAATAAGGAAGCTCCAGGCTCAGCTTACAGTTACCAAGTAAGAAAAAATGGGTTTTTTTTTTCCCCTTCCATTGAAATTATAAGAAAAGGGGAAATGTAGCCCATTCTTTTTTTCTTCACTTTAGTAAATTTAGAAGCACAGCAAATGAAATTAACAAATTATACTGGGGTAGAATATATTAATATGAGTTTCTTTATAATTTAATTATGTCATATAGATATATGAAATATTTTAATGTAAATTTTGAAAATACAGTTTCATTTATAAAATACAAAAATGGGCATAATTAATTTATGATTGTAAATGTCAAGACAGTTTTACCCACAGGGTTGACTGTTTAGGTAAAGGAGTTTTTGAGGTGCTTGTTTCTTTTTAAAAAATTTCTCCTTTATTTATTTAGGTCATGCCATGTGGGATCTTTGTTCCCTGACCAGGGATGGAATCCAAGCCCCCTGCATTGGATGTGTGTAGTCTCAACCACTGGACCACCCAGTCTCAATCTCCAGGGAAGTTCCCAAGGTGCTTTTTTTTCTGCCTGGGGTAGTTGTTCCAGGGCTATGTTCGATTTGTAAAAATTAATCAGCTACACATCTATGATGTGTATACTTATACAGTTGTGATTTATGTACTTTTGTTGTATATATCATAAACAAAAAATAAGACAAAATGAAACAAAATGCAGCCTTATTCCTTAGCACCTTACTTCTATTTAGCAGAAACAAGCAAGAAAACTTCCATTTCTGTTGTTCTTCTTTCCTTTGTATAGATTCCTATTTCCATTTGGATCGATTTTCCTCTGCCTGAAGAACTTCCTTTCACATTTCTTGTAGTGCTAGTTTCCTGATGGTGAATCCTTTCAGCTTTTATACATCCGAAAAATTCTTTATTTCAACTTTTTTTTTGAAAGTTATTTTTATTAGGTACAGAATTCTAAGTTGATTTTTTTTTTCCAGCCCTTGAAAGATGTTGACTAGTATCTTCTTGCTTACATTGTTTCTGATGAGAAATCTGCTGCCACCCATATATTTTTTGTGTGTAATTTTCCTCCTCTGGCTGCTCTTAAGGCTTTTTCTTAAAACACTGGTTTTTAAGGGTTTGATTTGATGTGCTTTGTGCAGTTTTCACCAAGTTTCTTGTGTTTAAATTTCACTGCACTTCTTGGCTTATCAGTTCAGTTCAGTCGCTCAGTCGTGTCCGACTTTTTGCGACCCCATGAATCACAGCACGCCAGGCCTCCCTGTTCACTACCATCTCTCGGAGTTCACTCAGACTCACGTCCATTGAGTCAGTGATGCCATCCAGCCATCTCATCCTCGGTCGTCCCCTTCTCCTCCTG